>JAGDQP010001004.1:38051-69247 GCA_022664845.1 Lepisma saccharinum | reverse complement strand
CCCCCCCCCCCCGAAAGTAGGTGAAACGGAACGAGATATGAATCTGTTCGCGCAAGAAGAACTTCTCTACAATTCTAATTATCGTTCTCTCTGATGATTTTTTACTTTTAAGGTTGAGAATTTAATTTGGGAGAATTGGAAAGGGAGGCTACTGCTGCCTCTCGTGTCCCTGAGTCCTTTGTTAAAGTCGATTCTTACCGAATCGATGACTTTGCTTGGGTATAAGTTAAATTCAGTAAATTTCACTCCAATCCATCCCTCATGTAGGAGCTTGAGAGGATATTAGAGGACCAACTAATTATTTAGACGCATATTACGAACAAGGTTGAGTTTGCTTTGAGAAATTGATGTAAAGAATTAGTTGTTTTTTTTTTATAAGATAGGAATAGCTAGGGAAGCTGTCAGATTGGACATTTGAAATAATTTTGTGAGTGCTCTGCTCAAAACTGTGCGTTCAACGAAGTAAGTCCAGGTTCGAAACCAGGCCGAAGGGGAGCAGACAGATTTGATCAAAGCACCATATTTAAATTCATAGGTAAGCGAAGTGAGCTCATTACCGGCTCTCTTTTAGAGGAAAGTCTGAGAACTATTGCCGTTCTCAAATTTGGCCAAGAGTCTACTATCGACTCTGGGATAGTCGATTATCCTGGTAGAGCTACTACCGCTCTACACATGGTTGGGGGGAGTCGGTATGTTTTTTTTTGGGTGGGCTTAAAGACACGATTTATTGGAGCACCGGAGAATCTTCGTTATATGAATTTGATCAGAAAATTAGAGCAAGCAAGGGTTTCAGAAATTAATACTATTAATCTCTCTCAGAAAAACTTGTGTATCATTCACAATAAGAGCTTGATCCTAAGACCTCACCTTTTTAAAGCACGTTAATTCAAATTTGAGCAGCATTGTTTTGATTTATGTTATTTACAGCTCTGTTAAGTTCGTATCCTACTTAGCCGCAGCCGAACCGTAATTTAAGTATCTGCGAGGCAGGTATCTGGCTCCCGTTAGGTATTCTATGTGAAGTGTCGTGCGGATTGTATATCAGTCGGGAGCTGGGGGCAAATTTGAATATAAAGTTTGTAGTAGATTTGGCTGACGCTCGATAGGCATTGTAAGCTGGATATTTATTGATTAACACTATTCTCTTGTGTCATTCAGAGGATATATGAGTTCTTATTCTTTCTCTGAGCCAAATCCAGAGAAGTCGTGCTCCCAGAAGAGAGATTTGTCTGGGACGTCATCCGCTGATATTTACGAGGTCGAAGTTGAACTCTTTTTTAAGGCCGCACGTAACCATACCACAACAAGACCCTCAAAAGTACTTTTCTTGTATATATATCGCAAACCCCCTTGTAAACAACTACGTTGAGAAATCCTGACTTAGATCAACAAATTGGATTCTACCATTCCAGCTGGTTTTGCTATTTCCTTGCACCTATTAGACTTTATATTCTTCAACTCACTCTCTTACATCAACCTTTTCTTTGGGTTGCTATTAACCATGTCTTTTTCACGTACTTCCATCACCATTTTGTGATGTTTCGCACAAGTCATTCAGTTATCTTATATTGTAAAATATAATATTTAAATAACATAACCAGGTATTGTTTTGATTTAAAGTTTTTGAACTAAATATCACCGTGTCAGACAATCGAGGAACTGTCACACACTCTTTAACCAACCTTGGTCAACCATCCAAGAACATTTGCAGCAGATTGGGAAAGTAAACAGAGCAGGTGTTTGGATTCCGCATAATGTGTCCGAAGAAAACCAGTCCAACATTTGCAACTTATTGCTTCAGCGACACAAATACAGAACCGTTCTTTTGATCGCTTGATCACCGGAGATGAAAAATGAGTCCTGTATGATAATCCAAAACGCAAAAGGCAGTGGCTCCCTCCAAATGAATCGCGACGCAGTACAACTAAACCAGGTTTACACCCCAAAAAAGGTGCTTTTGTGTGTTTGGTGGAGTATTCGCGGGGTCGTTCATTTTGAAGTGCTGCAACCTGGCCAAACTTCTCAGTACAGCAATCTTTACTTGAAAAGTGGCCAGCGATTGTCAACAGAAAAGGCGTTATTCTGTAAGACGATAATGCAAGACCGCAATGCGCAAGACGAACCCTGGGAAAAAAAATTAATGACTTGGGGTGGGAGGTATTGCCTCATCCACCATACTCGCCCGATCTTGCGCGCTCGGATTTTAATTTATTCCGATCGCTACAACATTTTCTCAGTAGCAAAAACTTTGAAACTGTGGATGATGTCCAAAATACCCTCTCCAGATATTTTGATCAAAAACCAATTGAGTTTTATCGATCCGGCATTGAAAATTTGCATACTAGATGGCAAAAGGTTGTTGATAACCAGGACATAAGCCTCAAGTACAGAAAGAAACAACAAAATATATTTTTAATGTTGTTTTGTTGGGTTGCATAACTTCCAAGGATGTGATTTTTGTAAATATCCCCTCCCTTGAGAAATTCCTATCTACGCTACTGAGTGGGGAAAGAGGAAAGAAACTATGTGGTTGGGGGGCAGAATCGCGGAGCGGTAACCATGTTGCCATATTTTCTCCTCGTTCTCTCCCTCCATCTCTGTCTGTCTGTCTGCCTCTTTCCCTTGTTCTCTCTTTTCTGTGTTCTGGAGCACGCCAACTCAAACTCACCTCCCTTTCCCGCTTGTGTGTTCGTGAGTGAACAAGAATTTTGGAAAACAAAAAGGTTGGCCCTAAAAGAAAAGAAAAAAGATAAGCTGGCAAGAGAAGTGGTTACCAAGATAAAAGAGCAGGAGCAGCTTTTACGAGTGCTGCTCGAAAAGAAGTGTCCATTGGTTCAGGTGCGAATTACGTCACGGTTTGGACTCCGCCATTCAGCTAGCTGTTACAATGAGAACAAGATCTATATATAGAAAGGAACAAATCAACAGGTTTATGCAGGAGAAAGAATGACGAAAGATGCTGGAGGAAAATATTTGATATGCTAACATTGTAAATTCGCGACAGCCTGAAAAACTGTATTTAATATTCTCAGAAACAAGGGGTGAATAATACAATCTTTTGTGAACGTTAGTGCGAATAAATGTCATTATAGCTCACAGGTACGGACAATAAACTAATTCTCAAAAATAATTTCTAAAACTATAGCTCTGGGTGAGTGAAAACGCTCGCTGCTTTGTGCGTGAATGGTCCGAACCGACTGGCCTTGTCTCAGTGATAGAGCATTTAGGAGGTCCTGGGATCGATCCCAGCGGCCGAACATCCTGATAGGTTTTTCCAAAGTTGTTTCTGTCACACCAGGCAAAAAAAAAATTGCGAAATGGGCCCTGGCTGTCTACCTTCCAACATCTTTTCCACGGCTTGGACCTAAAACACCTAAAAATTATAAAATTAAGAAATTTGAAGGGTTCGATATCCGGCTGGACCATACGTGGTTCGGGCCTACGTTAAATTGTAAGTTCTCTTCTTTGGTCGTCATCTTCGTCCGGTGGAAGCAAGTAGTAAACCAAAATCCTTTCACCCTACCCAGTGACTTTCGGGTCACGACCTGACCAGCCTTGGGGCAGAACACTCATCATCAGCATCATTCTGAACAAACGAATTCGTATAAAACTTTATCGCCAATATTACCCGTGAAACCTGGTACCCGGTTCCAGAAATTATTGTGTATTGGCATTCCTACTTTCTATCGCCTAAATGAAGTCAAAATTAGTTATTTTGTATAGCTACAAATACTAACTCATGCTGAAGCTCAAAAGTTTGGTAGCATCGGCAAGTAGTATACCCCTTAACAGATTTGAACTTACAACGCACGTAACTGGTTTGCAAGTTCGCTTTTATCAGTTAGAATGTCCCCATGTCAGTTGGGTATATTCGCGGATGGAACGGCTTCTGCACGTAATTTGTTTTCTTAAAGCTAGTATAGTAGCTCATGATACAAGTCTCTTTCGTAGTCTTCTGGCAGGAAGTGTGCAGAACAAATTTTAGCGTCATTTGGATTTAACTTATCTTTTCTTTCACATCGCAAAAGCCACTCCTTCCTCACGTATTTATCTTTGGGAAAAGAATAATGCTTAACAAACTCTCTTGTTACGTCCTGTACCGTATCTTTACAAACTGCAATCGCACAGTTGTTGTGATTACTGATAATTCAAATCCGCACAATACAATATAATAATGCAATATCATTATACACAAAAGAAATCCATTACAGATGAATGACAATAGAGCCTGCGCAATAACCTACACGTGATAAGCAGACAACACACAGTTGTCCAAACCGTGACGTCATCTTAAGCGAGCCCGCAGTTGAGCATCAGAACGCGTAACGCTAATGCTTACCTAATAATACCTTAGCTATAGTACATTGAGTGAGGAGGTAACGATTTAGGAATAGGCCGCTGCACAACACAGGAATGTGTTTGGTATACTTGGCTGAAATGATAACTGCAAAATTATTTTCAACTTGAAAATTATTTGTAAAATTGTGGATAAAATTATGTTGAAGTCTTTGTGTCCATGCCTAATTTAATGAAAACAGGTTGACAAGGCTATTTATTACACTCAACTTTATTGTAACAAGATACAGCAAGCGTTACAGTTTCTATTTTCTAACTTTCTCAGACGAAACACTAATCAACATTGTTATTAGTCTGAGGAAGATGTTCTTAGAACATTGAAACTGCAACGTTTGCTGTGTCTTTTTACAATAATGTACAATAATCAAGAACGCCGATCCCGGGGGGCTTTGCAGACTCTGCCCCTCCCCAAGGTTGAAGTGGATGTACACAATTTTTACTACTTTCTGAAAATAGACTGAGCGAGTTTTGGACAGAACAACTAGCGATTTTTTTTGATTTTTTATAATCAGTGGTTTCCTTCATGTCTTGACGTAAAGATTTATCCACTCAATTTTTAGAGAATTCCACTGAGGTTAGGACTGAGATCTCAAAGAGTTTCGCACTCTAAGATAAATTTAAATATTCCCTATTTATTGCATTCAACCCTGATCCAACTGAAACCTTGCTTAATTGACTCAGGAGGGTCGATTTCATGAAGATAGGAAGTAAAATTCAGGATCGGGGAGCTCAAATGATAAGATTAAGTCGGTTCTCCTATTTCTACAGTGCATGATCATTCGTTTTCCCCTTCTACTAAGCTTATCTCCCTTTGGCAATTCTATTTCATTGAAAAATCCCTCCCTGAAACTCGTGTGATACAGTACGTACATAAATTACATCACGTACAATACCCTCTCCTGGCTAAAGGAGTTAATTCGTGTATTGCTTGTGTTGTTTCTGGAGTTTCGTGCATAAAAACGATAAAGACCATTTAGTAAAAAAAAAAGAAAGAAAGAAAAAATGAAAACGTCAGTTTCTGTTGTATAAGGATCATTCATTGGGATTTTGTCATATACAAACATAATTTAAGAAAATGGAAAATATACAAGAAAAATAAGCGACAAGAAGAACTCACACAAAAGTAGGAGTAGACTTACACTAGGAAATATATAATTCAAACTGCTGTTTGGATGCAATTATTGTTTACCGTTAATACTGTAATTTTCAGTTTCTAATACAATATATACATTGGAAACTATATGCAGCGGGTAAGAAAAGTATTTTGACAAGTTAAACAAAGAGGAAAAACAGACTGTATCATACGTAAAACATGGACTATTTCGAAATCTTTTGCCCTTTTATGATAATTTGGATTCCTTATAAAGAACACTATAGAACTAGCTACCACTCGATACACCTGTAAGTTAACAGGCAACGAAAGAGTGATGACTATGTAAAATCATCGCTAAAAACGGTATTTGGACAACCCAATTCTACTCTCGAATGAAATGTTCTAGGAATCCTTTCCTTTTGTATACACGAGCAGTCTACGTAGTGTATTGAAGCAATCCACACAGCGTCAGACAAGCCAAGCTTATTGAAAATGCATGCTTTACCGTTGGATACGTCATAAAGAAACATAAAACAGAGTAATTATTACGGAATAGAATCCGTTCTGGCCAACCAAGAAAGCTAACTATCCGGAATGAAACTTACGTACATTTTTCATTCTGTGAACAAAACTCAAAGAAGTAGTCAAATCTTTAACACGAATTCTTTGAGTTTTGTTAACAGAATGAAGAATGTAGGTTTCATTCCGGGCAGTTAGTTTCCTTAGCTGACCAGAACGAATCCCCAATAATAATTATTTTTTATGTTTCTTTATGATATATCCAATGGTAGAGCATGGCTTTCCAACAAGCTTGGCTATGTCTCACAAGTAAAGTACCCGAAGTGAGGACTCGAGTTGCTCATCAAGTAATACCTTAAATTGAAGCTAGTGACGAGTATAGTACACCTGTGAAATCCTAGCTGCAGAGCTCCAGTAATAACAAGGTTATGGCGGGTCAAAGTTCAAATACAAAGCGAATTTAGCTGCTTGTGATGTCCATGTTTTGCTGATTATCCCGATGGTAATACATCGTACGTTGCTCCCAATTAATGTAATGTGTAGAATAATATCCCTCTCTCTGCCTGATATCCCGCTTTATTTTATTCGTGTATGAATGTCCTCGTGCATGTTTGCTCCTATTATTGATGTCAATAAAAGGTCTTTTTTCTTTTCGTTCCAGAAAATGGAAGCAGGTGCTATCGTTCATGGTCTGTATGAGAAATATGGATTTGTTAATAGGAGAATGAATAGGTATGAAGATTCATTGTACAAACAAATAGTGGAGATACTTGAGGACAAGATGGAAATCATAGAAGAAGTTAGAACTCTTGGGTTTGCTGGTGATAGTGATGAAAGCGATGATGGAGACTACGGTGATGACGTCTTTGATGAGGAAATGCCAAGTACATCGCAAGGTTCTCAAACACATCAAGAGTCTCCGACACCTGTAGCTTCAGGTGAAGAATATCAGCCTTCGCCAAAAAAACAAAAACACATCTTGGACGATGATTATAAAGAAGCAGCTTACATGTTTTGGACACACAATGAGAACCCGGAAAAGAAACGAAGGAAATTTTCATCTGTCAAGTCACAGTATAGATTAATTCAATCGAAAAACATCCTCTTTGAATATGAAAGAAAAAGGAAAAAACCCAGTTATAAGAAACTTAATGCAGCAGTTCACGATAAATTCAAAGAAATGATCGAGAGATGTGCATTTATACACTACAGGACTCTTCGCTTTTGGGCTCTTCAGATAAGTAAAGAGCTAGATCCGGATAATACTCTACAATTCAAGGCATCTCGTCACTGGCTGTCTAATTTTAAAAAGAGAAACAACATCGTCAGTCGTTCTATCACGCATAGGGTTAGCAAAACGTGGAAATCAAAAGATGCTGAATTAAATCACTTATCTTCGACATTTATTACGTCCATGAAAGAACTTATGTTACTAGAAGACCTGAATCCTCGTCAAGTATTAAATGCTGATCAAAGTCGATTTGACAAGGAACTGCATGTATACAGGACTCATAGGACTAAAGATACTGTGGTTGTAAGAAGTGCATTTGGATAAGTCAGTGCTACTACTCATTCATATATGATCATGTCAGTTATTTCCATGGATGGTGAAATATTGCATCCGATGTACGTTCTTGTATCCGAATCCAGTGGTCAATTTCCAGGAAATAAGCGAAAAGATCCCGATAACATAGTGTCCCATCCAGGAAAGACTGCAAACATGAACAAAAGTGATTTAAAAGAGTTTTATTCTATATTCTGGAATAGCCTGCCTGCCGATCGTGATAAAGTCTTGCTTTTGCTGGATCCATGGAGTGCAAATAAGGATGATAACGTATCAAATGAATTATGCCATAATCATATAACACTGTTCAAACGTTTAATTCCTGGTGGTTGCACTGGTTTCAACCAACCACTTGATGTTTACTTCTTCCGTCCATATAAATCATTTATCAGGTTCATTACTGACACAGTTATCGCTTCCTCGGAAATTAATCTCTGGCATCGGGATAACATTTTACGAATGCAGTCCTTCACTCTCTTCCAATTCAGCGCCTCACGATTTTGCAACATGATCAGGTTTGCGTTTTACAAAAGCGTCTGAATTTTGTTCTGCCTTTCGTTGTGACTTGTTTCAATACAATTCGCTTTCTCTTTGAACTCTGACGCGCCATAACCTTTTTATTTCTGGAGCTCTGCAGCTAGGATTTCACAGGTGTACTATACTCGTCACTAGTTTCAACTTAAAGTATCACTTGATGAGCAACTCGAGTCCTCACTTCGGGTACTTTATTTTTGTCAGTATCTTTTACCTTCCGCACGCAATTTGAAATTAAAGTGAGTAGTTCCAATGTTGTTCAACTCACTTTGTTCCCCATGCTGCTTATTTATGCCTGACACACTATGGATCACTTCAATACACCACTCAGAGAGCTCTTGTACACAAAAGGATACCTAAAACGTTTCTTTCGAGAGTAATATCGGATTCTTCAAATACTTTTTTTTTGCGATGAATTTACGTAGTTGTCACTCTTTCGTTGACTGTTATCTTACAGGTGTATCGATTAGTAGTTATTTCTATAGCACAAGGTATCTAAATTATCATCAAAGGGCAAGAGATTTCGAAATGGCCCGGATCGCGTTTTACGTGTGATACAGTCTGTTTTTCCACTTTGTTGAACTTGTCTAAATATATTTTTTTTTATTGTAGGTGAGACAGAATCTTCTTGAACCATGTCTGTCGAAATCGAGAACCTAGAATTAGAAGAAAAAATAACAATACAGCGTTTGTCCAATAAAACAGTAGCGCGACGGAAGGGTGAGTCGAACAGAAATAGAACCACATTTCGAAAAGTCGAATAACTCTTTTGCATAGACTAACATCAGTTTCTGTTATTTCCTAAGTTTATTTTTTGGTAACAGCAGAAACTGTGTTTTTATTAGTCAGAACATAATATACTTTAGTAAATTATGTAACGTTATACAAGCATAGTTAAATTCTATAATAGCTGGGCCAGGGGAAACCTTCATAATGAATATATGTATACTATTATATGTGATTTTGTATGGATATACAATATTTGGCAAAATCTGAATTGGATTTGTATTAAGATCATCATATGTGCCTTCTTATCTGGCAACAAAACACATATCTGAATTCCTCCCCCCCCCCCCCCCCTACCATCAAAGTTACACAGAAATCGGCACCCTTGACAATAATGTAATAATCCTGGTCAGCCTGTTTAATTAACTTGTAAAATTGATGCATGCTGTAGCATTGTATATTGTTGCCCAATGGACGAGATTGTCTCGTCTCGAAAAGATCTATATTTTATAATACGTAAGTTGTCTCTTTTTCCATAGACACTTATCAGTATCATCTCCTCCCGTGGACAACCTTCCAATGTAAGGTTTTAAGATGGTAATGGGAGTTACACCTCCACATTTTTAGATTTTTAAAAATGGCAAAAGTATTGACGTCTTTAAATAATTATTTTGCCACAAAACTAGGTCGATCATTCATATTAATATTTAAGTTGATCAATATTATTCTGAAAGCAAAAAGAAAAAAAAACATGAAGAATCACAGATGAGCTAAATAAACGACAAATTTAAATTTAGTAAAAAATATAACAGAAATGAGACATTTCTATTGAGCTGCACTACCAATCACAAACTGTAAAATGGACGAGGAGTCATGTGTTATATGCATGTTTTCTATACTTAAAATATCGTTGTTGAATATTTGGTAGCATCTAATGTTTATACCCGTCACGAGTGAGTGAATTGTTAATACGTCCTAAACGAGATTTAGAGCATCTAAGAACGGGACCTACAGTTTTTGGTAAAGTGGGCTCCGAACCACTCCGTTCAATTGACTCCGGCGAGAATTATACCTGTCATATATAGAAGGTTTCTTCTTACAATGTGTCAGGCGACCCCAGAGGGGAATGTCAAGGTGTCCGGACACCCCGCAAAATATTCCCAGTAGCACATGCACGTTGGCTGTTCATGGGACCCATATCTCCCCCCTCATCGTTAATGCGGGCGTGACCTGCTTGAGCTCACGTCGCTCGATGTGGAATCGACATCGATTATCGGTATCACTAATTTACGTATTTTCTAAAACTATAGTATGTATTGTGCAAAAAATAAATCGATTTTGGACAAAACATTTTGTTCATAATTAATACATTTAAATTCTAAAATAGAACATTCATCATGGAACCATATCGATCCATGTCGTTAACCGATATCTATGTTGATCAATAGCGGTCCATATGGGTAAATTGATATTTATTCAAGCGACGCTATATCCTTCTGGTGATAAAATATAAAAGTTCATGTTGTTGTCAACACGCGGCCAGCTATGTTTGATGACAAAGGAGTTGTTCATCGAAGCATGTTAAAGTGCAGAAATAACCTGCTCTTCCACGGGAAGGACACAGACAAATAAAGTGTTAAAGTTGATTGTTTTTTTCCCAAGCAGTCTTTGATTACTTTAGTACGTACATTGACAAACCAACAAGATTTATAATAATATTTATTACGCTGGTTACCGTACACCGCCAGAACCGGGGTACATTTTACACATCTGTTTCATTTGTAAGCGTATTTTCTCGAGGTCATATGGCTGTTAAGAGGAGCTCCCTTTAGTAGAAGTTAAATTTATATTTATTTACATTGGTTTTACATCATTTTTTCAATTGAAGCTCTTCCATTGTAATCATGCCCATTGTACTATTAAGTAATCGGCAAAAGAATGTAAAGAAAAAACGTTAAAAGTGGTAGAGCCCTGAAATGATTACAATTGAGCGGAACTACAAATTTTAGCATGAACGAAATATCAAAAATAACATTATTTTACAAACTAGCAGTGGTCGACAAATTTTACAATCCATCGAAGTGATGTAACAGCAAAGTGATGTATAAGTAGTCTCAAAAGCAAAACCAACTTTTCTAGCCACCCGCGACTCTGCAGGCATTCAAGTTATTTTAAACATATCAAAGAAATGTCATTTTGTCATTCTCTCCAGGTGGTATGTATGACCTGCTACTCCCTTACAGTGTTGCACACCAATGAGACACAGAAACAAACAACGAACCAAAGAGGCATAGTTTCTCTTGTATTTAATAATAGTAATAATAATAATAATAGGGGTCTGCCAGTAGACCAGTGATTAGTGCACTCATAAGCTGGGCTTTGTGGACTTGATTTTCAACGTAGACCCAGAGTCGTGATGCGAACTTCGCCGATCTCATGACCTGGGGATTCTATTGTTCATGTGTCAAGAGAGACATCCAGTGCGTTCAGGGACCAATTGGTCGTGCTAGATGGTGGGTCGGTGGATCACTGTGGACGGTGGTTCAAGATTGAATTACGGTGTATCGTGGGTTAAGAAAGCGCTAGGAGATGGTGGGTTACGGTAGGTTATGGGTCACCTATTATTTGATCCAAGCCATTTCTGCACACGAGACGGTGGCTCTGAGTGTTAAAATAGGGTATAAAGATATATATATATAATACTCTTATAAATTACTGAATATTAGGTTGAGACTACTGCATTACAGAAAATAGTGTAGACAAACGAACTGTACATCTTTCAAAATTTTTCAACAAGTAAGAAACCGTGAGCTAAACTTCTACGAAAATCGCAACGGGGTTGGTTACACTGCTAAGTAGAGGGTACTTACCGCGGAATCTCACAGCATGAGGGAAGGAGGGCGAAGAACCACTTAGAAGCCTTCTAGGGAAAAGTTGGTTTATCTTTTGAGACGACTATAACTTTAGTTAGAGAAAAATAGTATTATTTACATAAACAGAACTTTTTTACAATTTCTAACGTGTTTTACTATTTCTTGTTAGGTTGTCTACGTTGGTGATCATACATAAAAGAATTGGGATTCCTTTAAAAAAATAGCAAAAAAATAGAATTACATTATGTTCACAATGTCAGTGACCGATATTGAGCGATGTCGATACCCGATATTGGGCAATGTCGATCTATATCGCTGACCGATATTGGCCAAGATGTTTGCTATCCAATATGGGGCCCATGTCGTTGAACGATATCGATCGATGTCGTAAAATCCAATATGCCCATATCGGGCGACGTGGATATGCTTTTTAGATTGCTGCGTCTGTCCACATCCAATTTACTGCCGATCCAAAGTATTACCAGCCCCGGAAGAATGACTCTCATTTCAAGACAAAAGCTGTTTCCTCCGAAAATTATCCAGGCATACAAACACGTCCATTGCAAAAGGGAAACACGGTTGTTTTTCAACATTCGTGGATGTTAAACTTTTAAGTTTGAAGGCCAACGGTGGATTAGTGGTACAGTGCTCTCCTCTGGTGCTTGCGATCCATGGTTCGATTCAAGATCATGCCATGTGAGCTATGTGGTGGAAAAACACCGGCTGTGTAGGGTTTTCTCGGGGTGCTCCCGTTTCCTCCCACTTCCTTTATTCCACCAACCATCCATTCGACCTGAGGCAAAGTTGCCTGGAAACCTTAAATCTGAGTTCTCCGTCTTGTGTATTATAATCGACATGTTATTACTACTACCTGTTGTGTTGTGTCGTTTTAAAATTTAATTTCACGTTATTTAGTCTCCCAGCAATGAAAAATGCCCGATTGCAGCATCAGACAAGATCACGTTGCGAGGTGTGCCGGCCATGGGAGAGGACCACCCCTACCAATCCAGCACTTACCGAACGTGCCGTTCAGGTATTCCCGAACGATCCGTCTTGCTGAAAGTACCTCTGCTAGAGAATGACAAGTGGCATGTTCTCCACCATGAACGTGCTGAGCATAGCATGGTAATTCTCTCCCCTGACCGTATCTTCTTCAAAAAAGAAGGGGCCAATAACTCCAAATTTGTTTATTGCACACGAAACGTTCACCTTGTGAGAATCCCGCATGTGCTCTCGAACTTCCTTCGGATGCTCGGTCGCCCAAATGACACAGTTGTGTTTGTTCACACGACTGCTGATATGGAATGTCGCCTCCCCAAATGGCCATAGAAACAACAGTGGACAGACTTCATAAGTGCATTTAGAGGGATGGGTGCCAAATTGAAACCCTGAAAAGAAATCCCTGTCTTATTATTTAAAGTGATTAAACACCCATTTAATGTTAACATCTTTTTGCCTCACCCTATATAATGATGAATCATTCAAACGCGCAGTACTTTATAACTTGTACCGCTTTAATTAATGGTGTCTCTATTAGATAAAAAGAATATATCATTAACTATTACTTAACATTAACTTAACTTGTGTACAAGATAAAATTAATAACATGAGAACAACTATAATAAGAAACACAAAACGCCGAAAGCAACTAAACACCATGAATAAGTAAATTAAAATAAAAAAAACCTTTAACACATAAGTTATAATTATAATATTTTAATTTCAGGAAACAAGAAAAACGAGCACACAATATTGAAGGAGTAATGGAAATAAAGGTAAATGAGGAAACATAAATAAAAAAAACTTTGCCAACCGTGATTAAAATAATCTGTAAACCTTGTAATTCTAAATTAAATAGTAAAGCAATATTCCAGTTAGAGAAAATTAGGCCCCAGGTTTGATACCAGCTACTGAACGATAAGAAAAATCTCCCACCCTCCAACCTAAACTTAACAAATTGTGCTAATCTGGTCCTATGTCTCCCCGACTCGACACCGAGTAGGGGTTAAAACGGGGAGAAATCCCCGGGGGAATAGACTACCCCGACTCTGAGGACAACGATATTTGGTTCGAGGTACCCCTCAGATACGCGATCCAAAGCCGGTGCTAATATAGCTAACAGATAGGGAGGGATTTACGGAAGTTCCCCAAATATTCACTAGTGACTCGACAGCGGAAGCGGCAAGTTTCTCATGGGAGTAATAATCCATACGGTCTGAGACAAAGTTGCCAAAAGGTTTTAAATAAAATTCTAATTCAAAATTTCGCGTTTGAAGCTAAGTTTTATATTCTAAGTTATTATTTGAAGAATGGAAACATTGCCAAATCCAAAAATGAATGCACATTTCACTACTGTAGAATCGTGACTCCTTACTGTAACAGCCATAAAAACAGTACGGGATGGGTATAAGTCATAGTCCTGTTACTGCTCACACAATTAATTTCATCTGATCATATCATAAAAATACCAGTCTTTTGTGCCAGAGGAAGGTTTTCCTTGATGTTCTTGATATCTGTTGAATAATGTGTATCTCTTCTTTAAATCACATGTTTAATTAAATCCTGTAATTTATAAGCCTTAGTTTATAGAAGCTGTGCTCCTTTCACAATTAGAGTAGGAATTGTAATAAAAAGCATTTTATTATAAATGTCGCATTGATATTAGAAGAAAGTGTTTTTTTAGTTTAATTTAAACGTTGTATATTTGTTTAAGTAACTGAAAAAAAAGCAACGTACGAATCTTCTAAATAACATTTTATTATTTTAACCAACAACGTATTTTATGGGCGTTGACATCACTATGGCTTATGCCCGTCACGTTTTACTCTCTTCTGTAACTATGTACGTAGTTGTTCTTTCCAACTTTCAGTAAGCTTTTCTAGCATTATCGGAAAAGTGCCTTAAAGAGGTTGAAACTTTTACTTTCACAGCAACCGCAGCGGAAAATTATTGTGTTGGTAAAATTCACCATATTTGGACGCCATTTCTCAATAAAACAGACGACCATGTGACCTCAGGTGTTAGGTCAACGTCTCCAAGGTTGCGGGTTTGAATCACGCCAAGGACATAGATGTTTGTGGATTTTAATAAGCCTTGCATTCACTTAATCATGACACGCTGAAAGTTACTAAAATGGTCCATACAAAACAAAGGTTTTCCATTTTTTTTTTTTTTTTTTTTTATCAATAAAACGCATTGAAAAGATTTTTTTTTAGTATATGGTGAAAACACATGTGTTCTACGGGACGGGCGTAAGCCATAGTGCTGTTACCGCCCATACAATTAATTTTATCTTATCTTATTTATCTTTACATGTGTTCTAACAAGGAGACCGTCAACATTGTCATACCGAAACCTATCTTCAAATTTTTGTACAAGTACATTACAACAAAATAACACTCAACACAAAATTTGAAGTTCCAATTCAAAGTGCAAGTAGGCCAAAAGAAAAGTCAAAAATTGGAAAATTTTACTGCCATAATATAAATCAAGTTGGCTACACTGGCCGCGTGCCAAGTGGAGTAGGGATGGGTACTAGTGTTATTTTCCGTAACAGTTATAACGGTAGCTGTTATGTACAAATAGGTGTTAAAACTAATACTTTATTTAGCGGTTCTAAAACAACCGTCTAGAACTTGGAGTTCTTTATTCCCAACTGGATAATGAAATATAAAAGCACAATTTTAGATTAACTTACGTGTAGTCTGTTGCACAACGTTGCAGTATTACATGTTACACAAGTTTCCAGGTGCGTAAATCGTGTGCGAGTAACAGCGATAGACTATTCCTCATGAGCAAATCGCGTCGGGCCGACGTCTGCAAGCCAAATTTTCTCATGGGGTTGCTACTTGCTAGGACATGTTTGAGCAGGGATTCCGCCAGTATTCTCAGTTTGGGGTGGGCGTAAAGTCAAAATTGGGAGAGTATAAGTGAAGTTTTGTACGGCTTTTATCGATTTTTGACCGAAAAAATCTAAAGTTGGGGAATTTGCCGAGAATTTGGAGGTGACACCCACAACGGGGAAGGGGGAGGGGAGGGTCTGGCGGAATCACTGTCTTAGAGTAGTTCATAACTATCGAAACCTATTTTATTCAATTATCGCAGGTTGAACCAACTAGTGGTTACGTAGCGTTACATATCAAGATATATTTCAATCAGGGGCGTATGAAAGGGGTCCGGGGATTGCAAGACCACTAAATTCAGTTTTGATGAAGAATTAGTATAATTTAAGGCGTTATTATATATACTATGTAGTGGGTCCTTGAAATAACGGTGACCCCCAGGTAGCCAAGAGCTTAACGCGCTGGCTTTTATTGCGTGTGGTGATGGTTTCAAATCACGCCGGCCGGGATGTATTTAACCGAATCCTTAGAAGGTCACTAGCTCGTTGAGGACGTTAATAAGAATTCAACTAATCAAACCCTGAAATAAGGAGAAAACTTCGGAAGGTGATTATTCACATGAAAACAAGAAAGAAGTTCATTTGCATAAATTTCAAATCATGTATTTTGGAGCTACAAGCGCTCAGAGTTAAAGCAAACTACCGTCACTTTCTTCGGTCGTTGTGTTGTCATCTATTGTACCATCGAATTCGGATTCATATATTTCTAGCGTGTCGTCACGCTGTACTGTTAAAACCGCACCCTCGGAATGAAAGTCTAACAGATTTACAATATCTTCAGCCACACGATGATCGTCACAAGTAGAGCCAGCGCCATTTCGGAAAGTCTCTGAGAGCGCGTTATGTACAACTTGGTTGCGAATCTACTTCTATCACGTGAACACTGCTGGGGAGTGAGTAGCAGACGGTACAAGCATTCACCTTCGCCCACTCGAAACAAAATCAGGCTGGCAACAGAGGAAGGTGCTGTGAGGAACCGTAGAGGACAATTTCTGAACCACCGCGCCAGGAGGTGTTCTCTGTTTCCCACTCTATCATAGGCTCGCTGACTTCTACTAGCAGCCGAACCCAGATACTTTACGAAAGTGCGTTGCCTCTAACTTCCTCACTTGCTATTGTGCCTCTTCCTTCGAACCCTTGCTGCTCAAGAAGCAGAACATTTACTTGGATCCACATTCTATAGATAATGGAATCCCACTACTGAAGAATACCAACGGCAAAATGTACCATAGTCTTCACCTATGACCTCAAACAGTCTAAATCGTAATGAGTCTTCACCTATGACCTGCCAAATGTACCATAGTCTTCACCTATGACCTGCCAAATGTAATGAGAACTTATTGTTTGGAGCGCTGATAAGAACAGCCACATAATATTGTTTGTGATTTTTCGAAGGTACTTCGTTATCAACAATAAAAACAAGTAAGTGGGGACCAGTCAAACGACTGTGCACATAAGCTACCGCCAGGCTTAAGCAGCGAGCATCCTGTTTATATGATCATTGATCAATGTTGCGTTCGAAAAATTGTGCTGAGACCTATTCAACGATACATCAACTACCCTAGTAGTTCCAAAGTTAAAAAAAATCGGGATCTGCCCCTGTAATCAGGATGAATTATACGGATTTGAACTCATCCTCCCGAGATCTTTCCAACGACGTCTCAATCACCTTCCTAGTCCTAGTAGTTGCAAAGTTATAAATTGTACTCCTCTGTCTTTGGGATCCCCTACATCTGGAAAAGCCCCTGCCATCGCGATGAATGATACGGGTTTGAACTCGTGTTACTGAAACCTTTCCAACGACACCTCCAACACTTTTCTAGTCCTAGTGGTTCAAAGATATAAAGCCCACCCCTATCTCTGGAACCGCCCCTGCAATCTAGAATTATTTGCATCAGTTCATATGAATTTTGTTGCAACAGTAAATTTTGCTGCCTTTTCCTTTTTCCCCACCACTACATGAAAGATAATACTTCTTAATTTATCCATACTTCTTGAATTTGGAGTTTGCAAATGACAAGCGGCTTGGTCAGTCAGAAAATTCCTAACGTGATTTTTGAAAGGGAAAATTACAAAAAAGTGCCTTCGAAAAATTTAGAACAAAAGTAAAGAATACAAAATTAGGACCACTGCACAGTACATTTCTCGTCCCATGCATTTTTCTCTCGACTCATTGCTGCTTTCTACACGTAGTAAGCGCGGTGCAAGATTTTTTTTTTTTTAGAACTACCTGCAGGACTGTTCAACTTATGTGGAAACACTTCCGGTACGAATAGCCCACTCTCGCGTAGCTTGAACTATAAGTAACAGCGAGAAACGCTCAATCCCTCAGATGCAGTTTGGTCTTGCGGTTAAGGTGTCGGAAGCTGATCTAAAGGCCCTGGGTTCAAACCAGGGAGTACGCCAGGAATGTAGTCGAAGGTGGGTGTCTAAAGTTGTTGGGAGGGTGTAATTCATATTCAGTTATACACTATACTATACAGTCATCCATTATAATTATCTTACCATGTATGCATGCATGTGCGCGCGCGCGCGTTTCTGTTTGTAATACTTTTCAAAATAAGAATTGTACATAACCACATAAGGACAATGTGTGTAAATAGCAAGCATTATTATTATTATTTAATTACTTACGAAGAAATTAAACAACTTACTCCTCTGTCGTTATATAGGAAACTGATTTTAGACTATGATGAGTTTTGATCTTCACGCTTCGGATCATTTTCATCGAGTAGAATGAATTACCAACAGCTTTCAAATAATTTTAGATTTTTCTTTTTTGCACTTGTCTAGCTTTTGCAAGCTTTAATTTGGTAATATGGATAGATATTTACTATTAAATTTTAATTACTATGAAAGAGATTATTTACCTCAACTATGTCTTTAGAGCAAAAAATATACATTTTAAATAAATGTAAGCTCTCCTTTTCTCAAGCTTTCCTGGAGTATATATCGAGATTACATCACAGTTGATAAAATAACTTAGTAGAAATTGTATGCACTTTTTATTCCAAAGTTCTCGGATCGATGCCCAAAGTGACCGACTTCATTGAGGCTTTCCAAACAAATGCTGAAATCAGGGCATCCACTTCCACAAATTCAGTTCTTCTTAACGGTATTAAGGCGAATTGACTAATATATTGTAAAATGTCATTTTTAGTTGTTTTTTTCGGAATGCTCAATGAGAAACAGAAAAACATTAAAAATGCAAAATTCAACTTTTGACCAATAAGGTTATTTTCAGATTAGTCGCTAACATATATATTTCCGGAGGAACGTTTCTGATATCTATTTTTTCGTTTTTCTGTCGCTACAAACCAAAGCATTGATGGACGTTTGAATAAAATTCTTTAAACTTTCACGACGAGAAAATATTACTCATGATCTCATTTCTTTTTCAAACCATGCAGAAATTGGCACATTGACGTTTCTAACACCTAAAATCATATCTACTAATTCAAACCCAAACTAATGGTACGACATTCCGTCGAGCGCCAAGGTGTGCCAGACGGATTTTAGCTCGGCCTGAGTCTGAGATGCTTGAATGCCATAAATAAAATAAAATTCAAACGGTTTTTCGTTGGGTACTACATAGTCAGCGCATCGGCTCTCGTCGCAGTTGTACTTTGGCTCCCATGATACCAATTTGCTCGTTTTTGTATTCAAAGTGTCTCCCTAATATTTATCACGATACTGGATAAGTATCAAAATTCTACTAATCGAACCCGGAACCTCCCTCACAAAGGACGAGAGCGTTAACCATGTGGATATCCGGGAGCCAACCCAGAAACTCATCCTGACTGGACCACGGCATGCCCTCCCGTTTCGATTTTCGAACCGTATAAACTCTGAAAGATAGTGGCGAATCATAATTAACAGAAACTGGTGAATAGTCAATGGTTTGTAATGAGTTCCAGCACGCCAAAGATTACAGGTAGTGGATGTCACTATTACCTTCATGCACGTAAAAACTTTATTTTCTATGGGACAGTCTAGTAACACTTTTGACTTCGGTCCGTCACGATTCGATCCTTTTCACCAAGCTAAAATCTACAAACACCCATCCCCCTACCATGACTCGAACTTGGGACCTTCGAGTCGTTGCCCTAACGCCTGCATGCACGACCCGTGGCTATTAAAATATTAAATTTAATGAAACATTAAAATTTTCAAAAATCCCGATTTCTTGATGAAATGTTGACTACCGCAGTTTCTCTTATCTCTCCTCTTCGATTTTCAAATATTGTCAGTTCCAATATAAATAAGAGAAAGCCTACACAGGGCTTTGGTGCTAATCATTTCATCTGGGAGTACAGTTAAATAAAAAATCGGAAAAACTATGTAGCCAGTGTCATAATATCTTGACTAAGGAAAATTTTTCAGGACTCTTTTTTATCTTTAGCGACAACGTAACACGTTCAGGATAACAAAAAAGAAAGCTCTTTTAAGTATTGTCTGTCTGTATGTGTGTTTGTGCTAGTCTGTACGTCACGAGTTCGAGTACCGAAGTCTGGCACAAATGAGTGAGTGTTTGAATGATACCTTATTTAACTGGCATCTAAGTAGGGAAACGTATGACTTTGTCTCCAGCCATTTGTGGTCTGTCTGTACACAGACTTCCGAAGATTTATTTATTTCGGGTATCTCTATGTACAACACGGAGACTATTTTACATTGGAGCTTAGCAACAACAACAAGCATGAACAATGGGAAAGGAAATTGGACGGAAACGGACATAGCCTTGAAATAACATATGATCCCGGCATTTGCCTGATAAGACTTGAAAACTTCAGTCAGGATGGCCGTCTCCATGATTGGAGTCCTGGAGCTCCGGAATGCGAAGCCAACTCCAAAGCATTGAACCACGGCCACTCGGTGTTTCATTTCATATCGCTTTTGTTTGACAAAATGTTCGTTAGCGTTGACATACCGTAGATGAATTTTACCTGTTTTCTTTTGAATGAATGAGAGCATGATGAAATCAAACCCTGAAGAACACCTAACCCTGAAACCAAGGTGTTCCCCCAGTTAACCAAGAGATTGCAACACTCGCTTTCTCTGGATATGTTAACAGGTTAAAGCCCCATGTGGATCCGAATTCCATGTATTTTATTTCACGTACGATATATTTATTTATTTATTTAAAGTGCATATCCTAAATACAGAATGTGGTAACCATTTTACACTAGGAAAAAACACAGAAGAATAACAAAAACAAAAATGAACAAAAACAGAACCACTATAACTGAACAGAAACAAATACAATAGATACAAGAAAACACAACAGAAGTAATATTAAGATAATCCCACTTAACAAAGATTCACAAAGATAATTTTGGGAAGGTAGAAAAGTCAAGAGGTTTGGCGAATGAGTGATAAAGAGCGGGAGGTATGACAAGGAATGATATCTTTGCTTAAGATAACCTTGGAGTTCTGATGTAAAAGTAATCATTGCACATGCTATTAGCTCTCGGAACACGTAATTGAAACAATGGGAGAAGACCATTTGTGCTTATATTATCATTCATTACGTCATAAAGAAATTTAAGAGTGGAAATATTAGGGCCAGTGAAAAGTCAGTTAAAGGTTACAAAGAATATCAGTTCGGGATAGGTGAGATAACGAAATGGATCTATTATTAACTGTACGCATGAAGAAATTCGTGATCTAATTCAACACTAAACAGACGAAATGTTTATTTATTTTGGTAAAATTCTCGTATATTTCAGAAAGTAAATATAATTTCATCAGGCTGAAACTTCCTTTAGTGGTATTCTACAAAATGTAGATCAGAATGATGTATTCATTTTTAAAATCATGGGTGGGTCAATTCTTCTCCCTTGTTCCACCCACACCATATCTGTGCACTCGGCTCACGGCTGACGCAAAATACGTTAAATTCGTTAGAACCAATTGTTATTTTCCAGAGAGATCAACCAGAGCCAAATAACTTTGAACAAGTGTCAGTGAGTAGAATTCTTCATTGTTACAAGTGTGCTTTGCGCTTTTCCTTCAATATTGTGTTCACTAACATACAAATTGATTTTTTTAAAAATAAATTACTAGATAAAATATGTTGTGAAAATATTTAATAGTAGCAGGAAAAGGGCACTATGTGCAGAGTGGACGGAAAAAGGGATAAAGGTCCCAAAAAGGAAAAAAAAAGTACTGCAAAATTGCCTCCATTTTCAACTGGAGGCAACATTTTACACTGGTTTCCATCAGAGACCTCTAATTGGTCCTACAAGGAAAAGGTGACCACCTAAAAATCACAACCATGTTAATAACAATTCACTCAGAACTCCATGTATGTGTCTAGTGAATCTGTGAGTTTTACCTACCTGT
Source organism: Lepisma saccharinum (assembly GCA_022664845.1). Taxonomy (NCBI): domain Eukaryota; kingdom Metazoa; phylum Arthropoda; class Insecta; order Zygentoma; family Lepismatidae; genus Lepisma; species Lepisma saccharinum. The sequence goes on along the minus strand of JAGDQP010001004.1, from coordinate 47,336 downwards.
TATTCACATACACTCATTTCCTTTGATATAAATATTAACTTGACATCTGTTATTTCTTTATTTTCAGTTGGCATTTTCTAATTGCAAAGCAGCAATAGCTCTGATAATTCACAATGATAACTTTTATTCGCGTGATTGACTCCGCTTGTTCTCAGATTATTATCGGACGAAGCCTCTCTATCTCCCAATGCCTGTGAATAAGCTGCTCCTGATACATAATGCTGATTCCAACGTTAAATGTGACGGAAGATAAAACCAAATTTTATTAATAGTTAGGAATGGTGTTGCACCTTGCCACGATAAATTAGTAACAAAAGGAACACTGGCAGAGTTTAAGAGTACAAAAAGCAACAATTTATCTTTGGATATATATATAGGCTTACACATTTAGTTTACATATTTCTATTTAGTATATTCACTAGTGTTGTAAACGTAAAAAAAAAGGTTCACTTTTTCTTAAATTTCGTTTGTTTTTTCAAGGCATCAATTTGTAATACTGCTAACGTCTCTACGTAAGAATTACTTTTATGTAGATAATTGAGAAGAAATACAACATAAATTAAACCCTATATACTATAAGATTACACATATTTTTTGCATATATATTAGGTAATAAAAGTTGCCTGGTTATCAGTGTTGCAAACTTCATTATTTAAAAAAATTTCTTTCACACCGTATATGTCCGAAACCTAGAAAAAACATCATTCAACACAATAGGAAAAAGTTTCGAATGTCCCCGACCTCAAACAAACCAGTTGTCAGAGTTACCAACATATTTTAAAACTTCAAATTTATTCAAATAAAATTCAACTTACAGAAATGTCTTCATTAATACAAATCTGCACGTGTGCATTGATTTACACCAAATTTGACATACATATGCATTAAGTACTTGGACAGTTCATGTGGTATTTCCAGCACCTTAGTTCTCAGTGTTGCCAACCAATTTCAAAAAAATCAAATTGCTACTATATCGTTTAACGTATCAGCACCAAACTTGCTATTTACGTACTGGACACGTCATAGAGGTATTTCAGATCTTCCTGTTCAAAGTATTGACAATGAGTTTTAGAATTTAAATTGTTAAATTTACTTCCATATAGTTCGACCTATCCGCACCAAACTTTGAGTGTCCATATTCGACAAAATCGAACTATATGTCGGCTGGCTCTGTATCTAAGTATTTAGTTGTCAGCGTTGGTACCCCTATTTTAAAATCACATTTTTCAACTGGCTCTTATTCTGTTATGTGACAATAGCTATCCCTATCAGCAAAGGATATAGGGCCGATATCGGGCCAATACGAGACCGATAACGCGGATATCGATCGTGATTGGCCGTTTTGAAGCAATATTGATCCACATTAGCGTAATACGATATGTCGACATTGAACGTTTTTTTCTGTTACTTAAGGAAGAGCTTGGCAGTTTAAAATACGAAATAAGAAATATTTTGTCTGAACATCTCACCGTGCGATACCGATTAACATCGACTAAAACCTTTCGAAAGGGCGTGGTGTGAACGTGCGCATAACGTTTCTAAATTGTTTTTCGAGTGTTGCACTTGTGGATCTCAGGTGAAGCGGAAGTTTTGAAAATCCTGTTACCTATGTAACGTTGTTCTCCGATGACAATATTGAGAAATCCGTTATCAATCGACAACATCAGTCGATATTGTTGACCGATATCCATTAATATTGGAGAAAGATGCTTTCTGATAGCAATCATTATTGATCTCCGATACAGATCGACGTCGATCTACGATAAACGGTCCATTTCGGTAAAAACTTTTGCCATTCGTTATTGATCGAGGTTGTTATCTGTTAAATGTTTGCCATTCGTTATTGTTCGAGGTCGTTATTGGTAAAAATATTTACCATTCGTTATGCATTGATTTCGGATAACGACAGCGATCAATATCGCAATCGTCGGTTATGAGATTCTCTGAATCCTTCTGTAACCGACTAAGTAGACATATTAGGCTAATTAGGCATATATGTAGTTGTTTGTTTACATGAGTATTCATTGTGCATTTATAGAACTCCTTTGAGATATGCATACACCATAAAATATTTATTGTAACACTATCAGTGTTTGTGTGTATCTTTATAGTCCGGGGCGAAGCCCGGTGCATGAGGATGCAATATCCCTGAGCTTTTATAGTGAAGCACAATGTACTAGTAAAAGCAAACATATATCTCTACCCTTGAATAGAAGTAGGTTATTTCCCGGAAATCTGAGAATTTTGCTGGCGGTAATCATGATCAAAAATAGATATCCTCCTTGAATAATATCATAATTAGAAATTAACGGATTTTATATGGAATGGGAGCATATTTCGGTACGTATTTATAGTTTTTCTTTTAATTTACAATAGTCAATAATGATGTCTTCAAAGTTGTAATATCTCTAAGAACTTAAATTCTTTCTATAATTAAAAATATTTCTTCAGAGCCCTGGAAGTTTATTAGTATTTTATTACAAATTACACCAAATAACTTCAGCCTTAGTTAACTCCTTATGTTTGTCGGACTGATGTTATAAGAAGCATAGCAATATTGTTTCGACTGCATTAATAATCCCATCATTTGTCTCGTAATGCAGCAGAAAATCAAAGCAATAGTACATTGGAATGAATGTTTGAGGATTTTAACTCCAATTCTACTGATTACATTGATTATCTGCAGCGTAAAACAATTAACAAAAACATGTTGAAACGGAACATGTTATTGAGAAACTTCACAGGAAAAAGATATCTTTTAGAACACTAACTATGTTGAACTATTATCTGCTACATTATAATATAAATCGACAAACCAGTTTACAAGTTTTATCAAATAAGTACCTGCGTGCATCCAATAATTGTTCTGACATTGAGATAGTTATGCGTTCAATTCCAGACGCTTAAGGCACACACAAATCACGTACCCATTCGTTCGTTAAATTGTTATTAATGTCCCAAACGAGCTGGTAATGGTGAACTTACGCAAGTAACCTACAATTTTTGGTAAATAGAGTTTCGAACCAATCTGCTCAGTGGACCACATGGGACTCGAGTGTACGAACTATTTGAGTCGTGGTAGGAGAAGTAAAATACTTATCTTTATATAAGTATCTGTCATTCACTATACATCGAATACAGGAGTGTTAAATTTAGAAGTTTTAATCCATGCAGATTTTTTGTCTAATATAATATGTTTTTTTAGAGCTTACGTGATCCTGAAATTATGGAGATAACTAAAACATAGAGCGATATTTCCGCCCCCTAAGCCCTCAGTGATACCGCCAAAGTCGTCCCTGTGGGGCGGTATCAACCCAAATCCTCGAAAGCACTCCAACATAAATTTTTATTGTAAAAAATCGATAAAAAAAACATAAAAAACACTTACACCCTTCCTACTTTGACTTTCCACCCCCGAAACTAAAAATTCCTGGCAGAATCCCTGCTAAGCATCTTCTTGGATTTATTATAATTATTAGTTTTCCTCTAGAAATTGACCAGTGTAGAAATTGAAGCACTTTGTGGTGGAAGGAAGTTTGTATTTCTTTCTATACTAATTGAGACTTTACGTAATCTCTCTGTTCCATAACGACCGTATACCCTCCACTATTCCAATTTTACACACTTTATATTCACTTGCTCTGTAATCATCTCTGGTACAAATCTTGTAATTGATTTTTAACTCACTTTCCATCATCCGGTTTCTTTGAAATTTTGCCTTGCTTGCTTCCGATGACAATACAATATTCAATCATATATATATATACGATAGAATAATCCAGTTAGCTGTAATTAATTAATTAATAAATATTGAGAAATTATCGTTAAATGCATGCAGCGCCGTATCTATTGTGTGAAGTTTGGGTTCTCTATCTTGCATGGAGTTTATATTCATCTATTATACATAAAAAATAATTAATAAAAGACTTTTAAAAAGCACGAATATTCTAAGATGGACTAAAAAGTAAAAAAATAATAAATTTAATTAATTTTATGAATTGGAAAATAAAAGTGTGGTTACTCTTGCTTACCTTATAAAATCATAATATCTAAGAGCACCCACGCTTTAATTTTCCGATTCATAAGACTGATTCAATTTATTTATTTTTTACTTTTTAGTCCATCTTAAAAAAAGCGTGTTTTTTTAATCCTTTTTATAGGCTTAGTATATGTATTTATGTTTTTCACTGAATGTGTTTAATCTTGAAATTACTTGGGGTTTTGTCCTTACATTTTCAGATTTATTATCATATTCATTTTAATTTATGAAATCACAAATACAGCTACATGCACCCACAAAAAAGCTTCATAACAACATCAAAATTAAAAAGTTGAATGACAAGTATTGTTGTATCATTTTGTAACGTTTTTGAGCTCACTCATTTTTTCCGAATATTTGTAGTTCTGAATATAACTTTTAGAATATATATAGCGAAATAATATAGAAAGTACGAATAACCCAATCATTCGTATCAAGTACGTGTAGCAGAATTTCCCTATGCTATTGCTACAGCGGCCCAGAAGCCGCCACACACATTTTTTCAGCTCAGCTGTTAAACTATTTTCTGTCACTTTCTTCCTTTCATCCAGCCACGTTCAACTGCATCGTATTCCAAGTACTTCCCAGCTTGTTCGCTTGACGCCACCACCTACTTGTTCGTGTCTGACGTTCCATACCCAGCTTGCATCTCTGCGGGTTTGCCCCGATACTTAGTGAACACTTCATCGGATTTCACGCAGGAACGACAAAAATTAGTTTTCTCCTATATGTACTGACGGGAAAAGCGATAAGGATTGCGTAGTGACAAGTGTTGTGATTATACGTGTTTTAGAATTTAAAATTTACTTAATTTCAAGTAGGAATTTCATCTAAACTAAAAAAGTAAATAGAATGCGACAGTTTGACAGGATGTGGATTATATATATTCAATAAAATTTTATTAAAAATTGTTGCTAAAGAATCTAATGCGCGATTTTATCCTCTTCGCGCGTCTGCCATATTGAAAATGAGCCATATTGGGCATCGTACATTATTTTCTTGCTTTAAATAGAACTATTTTATTTATAGTACATCTCTAGTACTATCTATTTCTAGTACTATCTTATAGTAAATAGAACTATAAATAGAACTATTTACTATCTTATAGAACTATTTATCTTAAGAACCTATTTTCACCTTCACGTAAGAGCGGTTACATTTATTTCCCTTCAATAACACTGACCTAAAAGTTGAGGAATAGAAAAGGAACATTGTGTTCCCAAAATGTTATTAGTTTGCCCTATCACTTTTCAGATATAGTAGTTGAAAATACAAGGTAACCAAAAAGGTTTTTGACGCTTTTCACGTCCTATTAATCAGGTGCTCACAGAGAGGAAACGAAATGACGCATGTGCCTGCCAAGCGATCGGGAGCTACTCTTAACATCGACCTTCAGCAATACAGGCACGGTGCTCACACGCAGCAGTCATAGCACGTCCAGTGTAAAAGAGAAATAGAGGTACCAAGCAGCTTGTTTGGGTGTGTTTTTTGTATAACTTTAAAATGGGCCTGTCAGCTGCCGCATCAAGTCGCCGCATATGCCAGGCAGTTGGTGAAAATGCCGTTAACAAACGCATCGCCAGGCATTGGTTCCAGAAATTCCGTTCGGGAGATGTAATCCTTGCTGATGAATCTCACAGTGGACGACCACATGTTTTTGATAACAAGACCCTGAAAGCAGCCATCGACGAGGACAGTGGTCTAACATGTGATGACTTTGCAGTAAGGTTCCATGTTTCCGCTGAAACAGTCAAACTGCACCTGCATGCGATAGGAAAGTCATACAGGTTTAGCAAGTGGGTACGCCTCACATTGTCTGCAGCCAACAAGGAACTACGAGTTACAGCCTGTTTGTTCTTCCTCACTCGGCACCTGATCACACTCATATTTGATCGCTTGGCTCACTGGGGGCGAAAGGTGCCTCTACACTCTCAAGCGTTCCAGACATTGGTTGTTGCGAAGTGACCCTGTTCCTCACACCTCAAGACCACCTCTGCAGCCACGAAAAGTTATGTTTTCTGTATAGTGGACTTGTCGGCAAACGGTGCATTACGAGCTCCTTCCATCTGGTCAGACCATCACTGCTGACCTCTACTCATAGCAAATGCAAAGAGTTTGCCGCGCATTGCGGCAGAAGGAGCCGGCATTGATGAATCACAAGAGTGTGCTGTTCCTCCACGACAATTTCAAGCCACATGTAGCAAAGAACACCCGGGAGACCCTTCAGCAACTTGGCTGGGAGACACTGTGCCATGCACCATATTCACCGGACTTTGCGCCAACATATTACCACCTGTTTCATTCCAATGAGCGAGACCTGCGGAGCTCACTCACGGACTTCTTTGCCTCGTAAACCACAGACTTTAATCACCAGAGGTTTTTTTCAGCTGCAAGAACGTTGGCAAAAGGTGTTTGATGCGGATCCAGCTTACTTCGAAACCTAAAGGTACGTACCGTCCACTGTATTGCTCTAGAACGGCAAAAATCTTTTGGTTATCTTGTAGTAAGTGTAATTGAATATACAACTCTACACTGAGATCCTACGCATGTAGTATACAACTTCTCAAAAGTCATTATTATGTTCATGAACATCCAAACTCAAACGCAGAAAATGTCCGAAACGTGTATTTATATTGTGATGCAGTATGAAGAGTCTTTGATTAATTCCTCCTATGATATAATAACTCTTTCTTGCTGCAGTAATCAAAATTAGTCAGTTCATATTCAAGTGGTCCAGTAACCGTTGCAACAGTTTTCTTTCGAAATATGTCCTGAAGAAACCATTCCTCATGCCCGTTACTAACAACCCACATTTGGAGGAGATAAATTCAAATGAAAAAGTGCATTTTTAGGAATACCCAGCAACCAATGTGTTCGTAGTTTCCTGAAAGATTTTTCTATTAAATATGTCACTGCTGTCTGATCTTGCATTACCTAACAAATGTTCTTCGACCTTCTTAAAAGAAAACCATTTCTGCAAGCTCTTTCGGATTTATTCTTTTATCAAAAAGGTTTATCTTCCATCAGTTTATTACCTTATAAAACATCCTCTTTCAATTGAGTTCCACTTAACTTAGTAAATACCTAATTTATTCATTCTTTTAACGAGGATCTTTATTAGGCCGAGCTTTATAAGGAGTGCGCTCTACTTACTTCAATGATATTCAGATAGTTTTATTTATTTTTTTATTATTTGAAAAGAGACATTGCACCCTCTCTCATAATGCAATACCAATATGAAAGATCAGATGTAAATGATTTTTTTAGGAAGCGTTTGAACAATATTATCTATAACAAATTATGTGAATGTATACGCATATGTAACAATTATATTATTATAATAATTTGGGCCATAACTTTAAATTATGACGTGATGGCCACTTTCTCCTCTCAAATCAACATTCAGATTGTGGTGTGGAGTTAAATTCAGCTTGCAGTGTCTCTCTGTTTCAAAACAAGTTATGGCCAGTGTAATTGTTATTCATACCGTGTCGTTGGCACATATTCCCAACTCGGAACCATGCAAAAGGGTCTAATCTATATAGAGATAAGATAATTTTGTATTAAGTTAAGAAGTTATGGTTTACCGCGAGTGGGGTCGGACAATGAGATCGCAAGCAAAAACACCTGATAAGTGACGTTATAAACTGTTCTATTGACATCCAAACAGTTACCAATATTTATATTTGATTTAGGATTTCGATGTGAAAAGAGCTCATTTTTGTATCACTGCGCCTCTATCTAAAGCATGATTAATTCATTAAGTGATTTCTGCAATCGAGCAAAAAAGTCTACTTCGTATGGAGTAATTATATAGAAAACACAATTAATTTACTTTCATATTAGTACGCATTTCATATCTGGCTTGACTAAAAGATCATTACGCTTATGGTTTCAAAATCACCGAAGTCAGAAACTTAACTCCTGGTATGCAATCTGATGTACGTATATCTACAACATGATTTTAAATAAAAATCTGATGGTAACTTGTTCTTTTCGATGGGTGAAAATACTGTAATCGTACTAGTAAAAGTGTAATAAAGGAACAATCCCTTTTTGAGCCGCGAGCTCGCTGAGAAATTGGCTCACAGGACACAAACTTTAATGTCGCGACTACCTAGAATTGCTCTATTCCATATAGTTTTTAAAACTCAGATATTTTGCTTAGACCCACCTTCAAGAAATGCTTGAAACATTTCTAACGAGGATTCGGAAGTTGTTTAGTTCAACCCCCTAGTACCATTAACCTGCTACATCTCTTTCCAAAACTTTACCGCAGACTTGAAGGTAATTATTGCTTGGTTTCTTCATTGCCACAGCTTTACATAATATTGACTTTTTAATGTTAGAACCAATAAAAAAAGAAATTTGACGTTATGTGGGTGATTAACGGCATTAATTAACAATTAAAAGAGAAGGTAGAGGATCCCAGTCAACAGTGAATCTGCTACATCAAAGTATCCCAGATATTAAAACAGCGTTAACTCAGCCTATTGGTCTACGAGGGGGGACTGAGGGAAACACTCAGATTCGAGTCGATAAGAGGACAAGTCAAGTCGAGTCGCAGATTAAAGAACATGGACTAGAGAGGATTTTTATGCTTGAATGTTGCGCTATTTTAGTTCCTTTCTATAAATATCCTTACGTTGGGAAATCCGTGTATTCGACACTCTCTCAAACAGAAATGATGCTCAAATAGATGTATAGGGTAAAGGTGCCTGTGATTTGCTCAATCGATTTACTGTATTAGTCGTGAGCATACAGCATCGTTTGTGACGACACTATACCCCGTTTTGATACTCCGAAAATAAGCATGGTTTGAATTAATTCAATGCAAGCCTTCTTTTAGTTTGAATATGGATTTTATTTATGGCCTTCAAGTATCTCAGGCTCAGCCCGGGATGGAAGAGAGGAGAGAATGAGAGAAGACGTCGGTCAAAATCTAATTTGAAGGCACCATCCAGGCTTTTGCCGGCGTGATTCCACTGTCGTGGGTGAGTTCCTGCGTAGCCTAGTCGGTAGCGCGCTCGACTTCAGTGCGAGCGGTCCCGGGTTCGATTCCCGGTGGGGACTCAGAAATTTCGGTGTTGACCCAGCATCGTGAGGACAAGTGGGGAGCTGCTGTGAATAAAATACAGTGGCGATCACAGTGAGAGCTTCGGCTCTCCTCTCCCAACCCGTCTGGTCAGCGTGGGAGCAGTAGACCAACTCCTCCCTTCGGGGAGAGGCCTCATCCACTAGTGGAT
>JAGDQP010001004.1:20510-37951 GCA_022664845.1 Lepisma saccharinum | reverse complement strand
TATATATATATATATATATATATATATATATATATATATATATATAATTTATACTTCTCCACACTGTATACACATTCTATCTAAGCTAAACCCACACATATATATTTTATATATATTATATTTTGAATTACCGTGAACCAAACTGATTGTTCTTTCACTTCGAACTTCGTACATTCGTATTGTGACAAATTTGTGTCCCTTCATTATTTGGTTCTTTCTTTTCTAGATGTGTAGGCGGCACTTATGTTGACTGAAAATACTAATACCATTATTTACGCGTGATTTTAAAGATGTCTCGGTTTTGGCCATTGTACAGATAAACAGTCAAGACAGTATCAAATAGATGCAACTTTGTGGTAAATTGTGGTAATAGCCGAAGGGAAATTCATATCTCCGTTATCGATAAAATAGCACAGTAATATTTTAGTTACGATGTCTGTTTCTTCTTTTAATAAGGCAATTGAACTTCGAATGTATAAACTTTGTGCCTTGTAATGTACGTTTAGTTAATTCAGACCACCACGATCATATGGATCAGAACTAGTTTGAGCCGCCGAGGAGGATGGATGCGTGCTGTTAGATCTCCGCTTTGACTCCGCGAACCACTCTGCTGACTCACAACATTCACTGCAAATTGTTGCCTCCTCTCTGGCCAGTAATGTTCATTTACTGAAATCTGGATTTCACCTTCTGTACTAGGGTCACGGCACCAATTTCCGGCCAAGAACCAGTTTACAACCACTACAGTTTTGAAAGTAAACAACTAAGGTGTCTGATGTTTGACTCGCGCAGCTCATGTTTTTTGTCAGTCGTTTCGATGTACAGATGTAATCTGCGTTCTCATTGGCTGTTTCAAATTTTGTGAGGAACAGTTATTCAGTGATGAAGCTGTGAACGCACAAATTCAGCCTCCATTGTGTGCATCGTTAGTAGAAATAGAAAGTTTAGGTATGAATCGGTGATTGTTTTAAAACGTATACTTTTTTTTTAATATACACGTATAGTCATAGATAAAATTAAACATGTTGAAAAAGAAAACATTGGTAATCACAGCAAAAGCAAATTGAAATATATTTATTGACTACTTTGACATTTATTGCGTGGCTGGATTAATGGTTCAAAAATATGGCGTGAAGCCAGTAAATGGCCATTATGGTTGTTAATTAGAACCAATGTTAATTATGTGTGGAACCAGTTTCCGGCCATTAGCAAAAAGTACAGTAGAATGGGGCAGTGTTCGATTTATACAATTTCCAGAGAGATGGAAGAATTAGTGAGATATGTATTATATAGTATTTTGGGATCGTCCATGTCCCAGGCTAAAGGTATATAACTGTAAACAGAGCCAGGATGATTTTTGCAGAGAGGGGTAAATCCCAACCATTCCCCGCTACAAATCGAACTTTGGAATAGGGCAAAGTAAACCAGTTTCCAACTCTCAAATCGTTCTTCTAACTTTAATGATTTGTTTTATATCATGATGATGAGTGTTCATCCCTACGGCAGATCCTGACCCGAAGGTCGCATGCAGGTAAACCGATGGTGGTTTTCCATTGCCTTCCGCCGGATGAAGATGTCATAAGGACGGAACTTACAGTTTTATGTGAGCGTGACCATCTGTGTCCAGGACGGGAATCGATCCCGGGCCCCATTGATTACAAGGCAATGAGTCTTAACACTGATCCATGGATTCCGCCAGGGTTTTCAATTTGGGGGGGTGTAAAGTCAAAATTAGGAAGATGTAAGTTAAGTTTGGGATGGTTTCTATCGATTTTTGACTGCAAAAGTTTTAAAGCTGGGGTGGTCTCGTGGATTTGGGGTAGTGACTCTCCCATAGGGGAGGTTTACAAATACACAGTATGTGCTATTTCATTTTATACAGCGGTAATACACGACCTAAAAGTCCATGGTATGTATTTACTTTACTTTTTTTCTTCATATTTTTTCTGCACATTTACACATCACCAAAGTCAGAATTTTGCTAGTGGCTGGAAACTGGTGCCGTGACCCTAGAATAGTTGTGTGACTGCAATGATCAGAGATTACGTTGCATAAATTTCGAACCGAGTTGCTGAATTTGGTAAATTGATGGACGATTTCCAGCAACATCTTGACAAAATTGTTCCAAGCCACAAAAGGAGGAAGCCTCATCTCTTTGTTTCCCTCTCTTTTATTTTTTGCTTTATTTTCTTTATAATTACGAATTTTGTTGTATTTTCAATCTGTTTTATTTTAGTAGTGTTTACTACAATTGTCAATAACTCATCCTGTATTCGTGGTTGAGTGGTAGTAAAGGCCGTAACTGCCTTAACTTCGCCATGGAAAACAAGAAAATCCTAAATCAGTGAGTAAGAAATAAATACTTTCTTCGTAAAAAAAAGAAATATGGTAGAATTCTAGATTGCTAACGTATCTGACTGACTATACGAAAAAGTTTACTATTTAAATCGTAAGATAGAACATTTTCAAAAAAATCGAAAGAAATACAAAAGTACGATTTATGTGTCTAGTTATAAATATCGTTTATGAAACGTATTAGTAGATACAAACTGAAAGTTAAGGTAGAGAGATAATTCCTGTAGGTTTTTGTTTTCATTTCAAATATCATATCACTGTTCCTGTGTATATTTTAAATTTAATTAAGTTGAAAATAGATAAACATATAAAACATAAATACAACTGATTTTCTGCATATTATTGTGTAAATAGAGTTGATTCAGAAATCTATAAAACGTTCCATCCATTACGGGTACACCCATCGTGTGTACTAAATAAATAAAATTCAAAATTTTAGTTAGTATATCAATAGACCAGAATTAGTACGCAATACACAATACTAAGAGTAAATTGAAAGACGCTATAATTGAATTCCAATTTTGACGCTGCTTATCGTATTGCTACATCATAACAATTGCTTACATTCTTTCAGAACATTTTAACAGTGCACGGGTTAACACAGTATTACTGGAATAACTTTTACTTCTGGTGTGTTACGAGACAGACCATACCTTCACATTTTCAGTCGTTTCTCGAAGAATTAAAACAAATAAACTAAGTTTAAAAATTTATAATTTTATTTACAAATAATAGTTAATTTACATATCAATCATCTTCGATAAACTAACCTACAATAACACGTAAATTTACTACTCATACTGGAAAAGTATATTTCAAGCTATGAGTCAGATAAATTTAATAGTGCTTTTACACTGGTAATTATTATCTACAACACTAATTCTTTCAGCACTATACAATTCTAGCCCTTTTTACCCAATTTATTGATTTCAACTTTTACAAAGCACAAACACTGAGTTAATATGTATTCAGTATGATAGAATAGATAAATATAGTTGTTCTTTTTCGATATAGTTCATGAAATTCTAATGGATTAAGTTTTAGAACATTACTTCCCATTTCCTTACAAATGATCTGGATATTGTTATGACCTAATGCTAACTCTCTCATATATGAGTTTAAAATTTTGTTTGCAAAATAATCAACACATTGTATTTACTTGATGAATAATACTCTTAACAAACTTAAATGGATTTTGAAATAAAACGAAATTTCGTTCCCTGGGAAGTAAAACACAATTGACATTCTCTGAGTTTTTAAGTGTCCTACTGAAGCAATAGAGCGACATGTTAAAAATATAAAGAGAAGTTGTTTATATATTACATCCAGCCGTTTTGGGATTAAGTCTTACGCGTTCATTTAAATATCATCACATGACAATATCATCAATGTATATGAAACTTAAACATTTTCCGGATGGCGATTTTTCCTGAAAGAACTCTAATAAGTTTGGCATATAGAATAAACGTCAATAATGAATGTTTCGCAGCAATATATAACCTGCCTTTTGTAGATTGAGGCAATATTAAAACTATTAGACGAAAATTTAAACTTGGCATTAATCAGGTCTATGTAATCTACTATGGATTTTAAACTGGGCCTTGATTGTGTAGATCAAATATTTCTTGATTTAGGGACTTTTAAACTGAAATGACAAACAACAAAGTTAAATAATTAAATTACCTGATAACTCATCGCAGATTTTGGCATGTTGTTAAACTCAATAATTTGGCCCATAATGGTGATCTCATGTAAACAAAAATTACCTACCCTCTGCAATTACCTACTCTGCAATTACCTACCCAAGCAATGTTCTTAAAATATGACGTACAAAATTCTTAGCATTACTGTCGACCCATTGAGATGAAGTCCTGAATAATAATGTATATCTATTTCCAACTGTAATTGAATTTTGGGAAGATCAACATTCAAATAATCACTTACCTAGACTAATTAATGAATATTTAAATGACAATCCTTGGTACATTTCCACGATACTCGATTAAATTTGAAATTTCAGATATTGATAATTCAACACGTTTACTCAAAACGTCTTCTTACTGTGATTCGTAAGATTTCTCTTTACTATCTTCTTAAGGTTTTCGTTAAGGGTACGAGGTATTTTAAATGACGAGGAACGTAGATCAGCTACTTTACTCTTAATAGGGTTAATGATTATCTCACTAGAAAGAGAAATTTGAGTTTGTTTTTTAACGTAAGAGTGCACTATTTTCGGTGAAAGTTTTTTTACCACTGGATGCGCTACACATTTCTCAAAATGGTACATAAAATCTGCCCTTTTCAACCTACTCTGAATGTTACCTGCTAAGCGAATTTCTTTAATATCTGCTACTGCAAGGCCAACCATTAAATTCACTAGAACAATTGAACCAAGAATTACAAACAGAAGCAAAATTATTCTGCTCGTCCCTATCAAATAGTTTACATCAAATATTTCATCGTGTCCATACTCACCGGTTATCATTATCGTTGTCTTGACAAGCCAATACCAGAGAGATTGAACTGAATTTCCGTCACTATATTGAACGTAAAAGCTAATTGCGAAACCAATAATTAAGCAAATAAACGTCAGTAAAGCTTTAACAACGCTTTTCAAAACAGTTGAAAACATTAAAGCGTAATAACCCATTGATGGAAATCGTCCAAACCAATACATCACTTGTATCCAACTAAAAATCACAACGTAAGAAGTTATATGTTGTAAAATAACATTTGGGTCTTCACCATCATACTGAGCAATTACGAGAGATAAAACAGAGCATATAATTATTCGCCATGTTTCCCATTGCTTTACAAAATATTTAGGTACCACCAAAATTTGCACAAGTACATAGAAAATGTTTACAGCAGATGAAACGTACAACACTATCCGAATAATAAACAGATCATATCTAGTCCCACTTTCATTACCTGCATTTCTCATACTAGAATTTTGTGACATGTTCCCCGGTTCCCATCTATTTAATATCACGAAAGAAGACAAAGAGAGGATAAAACATATGTAAACACTGACCACGAAATAGAAGAAAGGTTTAATACGTCGCCATTTTAAAAGTAGAAATAGTTCAATAACTGGATGTTGAAGTATTTCTTGCACTTGGTGTTCTTCAGCTGAATCCACAACAGCTTGAAAAAGAGTCATTTGATTTTCAGAGCTTTTTGGGATTAGTGTAGATAATTTCACTTCAATTAGCATATTGTTTTCATCATCTCCATCGATATGTATGACTGAATCAAGAACATCTTGAAAGAATCGATGTGGGTTTGGAGTGTAAGAGAATATGTATTCTATAAAGGTTTCATTGGATTTAGTCTTCGGTATGAGACTTGCTTCATATGAGATAAGAAGTTTGGCACATTCAACGCTTCCGTTTAAAGCAGTCAAATGCAATGGTGTTCTTCCACGATCATCTTGACAGTTTACAACATTTTCGAGTTTATACTCAGATCTGTGAGGTTGCACTATACTTTGCAGCTGAGAGGAATCATTGAGAACATTTTCACCAAACCTAGCCTTAATTACTGCAGCCGCATTTGGTCCAAGTAAACATTCCGCACTATATTTTGCGGGTGATAATTGGTAACTATAAATACAAGAAAACAATGAAAACATAAATCAGTGTAAGTCTTAAACTATCACAATTAATTTTGATCATAAACATAGTAACGACTATTCAAGCGCAAGCGATTTCCCATTTTGACATCTAATAAGCAAACATAGAGAGCAATATGTACGCAGACAAATTTGGCAACTCGACGCCTAATTGCTAGCAAAGATATCGAAGGTATGATATAAAAGTCAGTTTCTTTACTCTATATAGTGATAAAAGTGTGGAATATCATTACACAGCATGGTCAAAATAAAACTAGCTCAGAAAAGTGTTTGCGTAATTTTGTGAAAACGTAATCTAAACAACAAATAGATCATTACAAATTGGAACACACACACAATGGGGTATGACAGGAGCATGCGCAGACACGTGAGCATGAGGGAAAGAAGCATGCAACAGCAACCAGCTGTTTGAGTAAGCGCAGGCATGTGACTACAACCAGTTGTTTAAGTGAGAGCAGATACGTGACAGCAACTAGTTGTTTGTATGAGAGGTGAAGACGTGTTTAGTGATCGGTTGAATCCAACAAAAAATAGTGCTAACGGTAAAACAGCTATCCAATGTTGAGTGTTATGGTAAACATATATTCTGGAAAACGTGTGCTGAACTGTTTGCACAAGAGTTTCAGAATGGAAGTGTGTTGGCAAAATCTCCAGCAAAATCTGTATTGCAAAACGCAGTGACAAAATGGAGCAAAACGGACTTCGTAGCGAATAAAAGGTATAACTATCAGAAACGAGTTCAAACATTAGAAACTGTATCACATTTGAATGATAGCCTGCAAAAAGGCTGACAACATCTTTACGCAAGTTATCTGCACAAGTGGGAATTGAGAGTTTGTCGTATCAGAATATTGTCGAAAAGGGTCTGTATCTTTCTCCTTAAATACTTTCTGTTGTGCCTGAGTTAAAATGTCTAGACATATCTGTGCGTGTTCAATTCTGCGTGGTTTCTGAATGAAATGGAATCAGAACTTTTGGATCCTCAGCTTTTAATTTCTTCAGATGAGGACTGGTTCAGTTTGTCCGGGTACGTAAATTCACAGAATACGCGCCATTATCCATCGGAAAGATCCTCATTAATACGTTCAACAGCCGTTGCATACTCCTAAAATTGTTGTTTGGTGCTCAATGTCCGGATTCCGAATCATAACATAATTCTCCCCCCAAACTGTGAAAACTCACATGTATGTCCAAAATCAGTTTAATCCATTCGTGGATCACAGAAGATGAACCTTTATGCATATTTTCAACTAGATGAAGCAACAGCAAACACCGCACTAGCAACAATGTCACGGGTTAATGAGGTGTTCGTGAGGAAGGGAGAGTCAGTAATGGCAGTAAAATCTCGTGGTCACCACGATCGTTTGACATCTGTCCCTTTGATTTTTACATGTCGGGCAAGTTGAAGGGTTAGGCGTACTCAAATAATCCCCCACAAACTAGTGGAGTTACAGCACAACATTGAAAACGCTATTGCTACCATCCCTGAGGCAGAGCTGTTATGTGTGTCCCATAGTGTGATAAATCGAACACAGCACTGTATCAAAGTCCACTGTGGCCATTTTCAGCACCTTCTGCGAAGTGCAGTTCTCATGTTCCTCAAAAGAAGAGTACATTTAGTGTAATCTCTGCTTGGTAAGGATTAAAATGACACCACTCATAACGTTCTATCATTAAATTGCAAATGGAGTGCCAATGAAGAATCCTACTATATACTGATGTACGATAATGCCAAACATGTGCCAAGCATGACGAAATATAAATTAAACGTACTCAAATAAGACACCCTACTGCAACCGGCATTCTTCTTTGATTTGGCATAAATGAATTTCCACCCTATCTGAAGGAAAGTCTTTTCAGAAGCAGATAGAATGAAATAATCATAGAGAGGTATTTTTATGTACAAGAAGCTAGGTTCTTGACGAACTGGCATGGAAACATTTCTCAATATCTGGCCCAAGTGTGTAATATTTAAAACTATGTTTCAAATAAAGCAATGATTTTAGATATGTTGTTAGTTTATTGTTCATTTTAAATACACACTATCTTTCGAACGACTTTAAATCACGACTAATTTTCTTAGCCTAGTTTCAAGATATATTCGAATATGAAATAAATATTCATTCACTCACCCCGGTCCAAATGGTTCTGCATTTGTGAATGGCAATTTAGATCGAATGTCGAACTTCTTGAAATCCTCGTCGATTTGCTTAATCCTATGAAAAGAATATGATATTTTTTAACTTTAATTTTTAAAATATCAACGTATAAATTCCACAAAGTTGTCTCAAAGCAACGTAGGAAGTTTTGGTTGAAAACTGAGAACACTGAGAACTATCATGACAGCTACCTTGAGAGAAACGAAAGTATTTCCACTTATCATAGCAACAGAAGGCAAGTGAATATCGTGTATGAGTCAGCGGCTGTCTGCATTTAGTATATGTTGTATATTGAACAGCTACCAGTGTGTTCTTAAGTGATGTTTCGAACATAGATACAAATACTGTGTAGAAGGACAGCGATGTGGCATTAAAATTCCCATGTGAACTTAACAAACCTTCAGGACTTATTTTTAGCCTTGTGCGCGAGACTTACCATGGCAAATATCTAGTAAACTGAACGTTTTAAAGGCAACATATGGACATTATGGATGACACAGGGCAGGTGGGGAATGTTATCTCAGAGATATTTTCTCCAACACACCACGTTCAGCTACTGGCAGAAACGACTCATCATAAGCGTTCCCAAGATGGAGCATAATTATTTGTTTGATTTGATCTTTAATACGAAATGAGAACGAAGCTTAAAAGAAGGGGATCATGGACCCGAAACACGCTCAAGGTTACATGGGAGGCTGAGACCCCCATCATATACCGAACCTGGATGTGTAGGTTAGTATTATTGAATAGTATAATAATTTTAAGAATATAAGACCAAACAGGAAATTAGCCCTGAAGCTTGTTTGCGTTAAAGAGTGATGGAGAAAATAATGTCGGCGTATTGTTATTGCAGTGACCTTTCCAGAAGAATAATTACATATTACCAATAACTAATGTTTGGCTCTCCCTTTCATATAAAAGCAATAATTCGTATTTTCCTGCTACCGTACGTAGTATTCATAGCAGTGTCAAAACAAAGACCTAGCGACCGTTGCCCATCCCGCCTGAGGTTTTTCTAGGTGTTTTTCCCAGTCGTACCAGGAAAATGCCTGTTTGTACCTACTAAATAGGCCTTGGCGCCTATCTTCCTAAATAATCTTCCCACGCTATTCCGGCCGGAGTCTGAAATAACTAAAAACCATAAATAAATTAAATTAAATCAAACCAAAGCATATACAAAAATTAACTACACTCCAGAATGAAACTCATATAAAAACCAACGATATATAGTGCCTTCAAGTAGGATATCTTTTCCCAATAGCTATCTAAACATTCCTAATAAATATAGGCAAAATATTAGTGTGGGCTTTTAATACGATAGATTATTGCTGTCTTTTGTTAGCAAAGTTCCTGAGACAAATTTCAATTCAAAAGTCAGTAGCCCTATTCACGTAATTTGTTTGCGTACGATGTGCTTTCTAGATTCTCTTAGCTGGGATTCGCCAGTTCGAATTCCGCTAGAGATTCTCGATTACAATTTCATGCGTTTTCCTTAGTAACATCTTATTTAACATCAGTGAAGATACAATGGAAGAATGACAAACTGGACAGGGAATAGCCCAATTAACCTATAAGACTAGTAAAATCAACTGCGCAAAAATCTTCGTCAGCTAGTTTTCCCTGATATTCAACCATAGCTAATTTGATGTTAACGTAACTAATTAACTGCGCAGGTAATAAATGTTATAATTGTGGACACAATAAGGAGGGTCGCCCTGCCATGAATTGCGACGACCAGAGTAAGAGTCCTGTTCTGAAGCCCCAGTTTAACAAGTCTTGAAAGAATTATGCGTGCAGCTAGGAAGAGCTACCAACAGACTTACCTTGTAGAACTAATAGCAAAAGACTTGAGAT
Source organism: Lepisma saccharinum (assembly GCA_022664845.1). Classification (NCBI taxonomy): domain Eukaryota; kingdom Metazoa; phylum Arthropoda; class Insecta; order Zygentoma; family Lepismatidae; genus Lepisma; species Lepisma saccharinum. The sequence continues at coordinate 27,949 of JAGDQP010001004.1, read as the reverse complement.
GCATAGGCACGCAAAGGGACGGTACAAGGAAAGCTTAAAGAAAGCTAAGGTAAGCAGATGGGAAACGTATTTAAAAGCAATTTGCATCAGGATCCATGGGATGTCCAATATAAACTAGTTAGTGATAAAATTAAACATAAACAGTATTAACAAATCTAAAGAAATCAGATGGGCCAAGTATAGTAAATTGGAGAGAAACAATGGCGGAACTGATGTCGAAATTACCACCGAATGATGATCGGAGGCACCTGTGAATAAGATCAAAAGAAAAGAAGATAACACTCCGCGAACGACAGAGCCCCCAATCCGCCGTCACAAATGAAGAAGTAGAACAAACACTGAAATCACTAAAAGCAAAAAAATCCACCGGTCCTGATGGCATTATAGCCGAAATCTTACGTAATATATGGACACCATATTTGACACGGTTATTTACATCATGTCTGAAACAACGAAAATTCCCAGACTAATGGAAAGCAGTAGATTTCATAATTTTATTAAATATAAAGACAAAACACGGGCAAAATCTTATTGGCCAATCTGTCTGTTCAACGTAATTGGAAAGTTATTTTTAAAAAACATACTAGCTAAAAGGATTTAAAAACGCAAACCTAACAAACATATATCCTCAAAAATACGGGTTCCAAGCTGACAAATCAACAGAAGATGCTGTAAATAGATTGTTTTCCCTGTTAAGGCGAGAAGGTGTTAGGAACGAGGAATACGTCATGATGATCTTTATTGACATTTTAGGCGCATTCGACAATCTGTCTTGGCCGGCCCTCTTTGTAAACCTCAGAAATCTATACATTCCCAATGATATATGGGAAATGCTGCAAGATTGCTTCAGGAGAAAGAAGGTCCCGGACAAAATTTAGAAGAAAACATTAACCAATGTCACCGAGAACGGTCTGTGGAATCCGTGTATCAAGGAAATAAACATGATGAAATGAAGTTGTGGGCTACGCGAATGATGTAGCAATAGTCGTGCGTGGCGACAGTCGACAACAATTAGAACAAAAATCTAACAAAATCTTGGATAAATTAGAAAGCTGGTGTCAGGAAAATAAATTAGAAGTATCGATGGAAAAAGCAAAATATATGATAATAGGAGCAAATTTGAAAACGGATCGAATAATAAAGTGCAATGAGAGAAAAACGAATGTAATATTTACAAATAATCCTTCATGAACACTTAAAGCTTAACAACCACATAAAAGAAATAATGAAAACCCTTTCAATATCATAAATAAATTAATTATTTTGGAAACAACAAACTACATACTGCCACTTAGAAAAATAAGAACCTATAAAAAAATAATAATTCAACACTAATGTAAGATACAAGTGTCTGGTCGGAAAAGCAATATATAGTATAGGGATTATATGCTCAAAATGATAAAAGTGAGAAAAACTGATTTAACGAGCTGAAAATTTTTGAAACGTTTTATAGACAGCCGTCATTAATATACCAAAAGTACCAGATAACTCCGATTTGGGGAACACGCTGCCATCTTGAATTCAATATGGCTCCCAGGCGGAGACATCGAAGTACACCTAATCACAATATATTTTCACAGAGTTAAGCTAGAGACTTCGTTCTTTTGTCATTTTCACGATAATAATATAGTCAATTGAACTGAATTTTATATGGGCCTTATATACAGTACCCATATAGTTTGTTTTACAATATTGCTTCAATAGCAAATAGCTCTGAAACTATCAAAGATAAGTAAAAGTACCTCGAAATAAATGCTATAGAGCATAAACTATGCTTTCTAACGATACAACTTATGTTTACCTACCTTAAAAAGTAAGATAGCTACTCTAATTTACATTGCATCGGGTGTTCCACATACAAGTTCCAGAAATGATGTTTTGGTCTATAGTCCGGGCATATTGCGCTCAAGTGAAGAGAACTGAGTTAGTAAACTAAACATTGGTGGAAACCTTCTACGGACAGCCTTGATCAACATACTAAAATAACGAAAAATCCCACCTAGGGAACCAGCAGACATCTTGAAAAAATGTCCACCATCTCGAATTTTCGTTGGAGCTCATAGCACCGGTTCTAAGAATCGTAAAGTGAGTGGATTTGAGCCAAATGACTTGTTTCCATGATCGCTACTACACTATTATTTTTATTTTGTACTGTTCAGCCAAAATTCGTCTGCTATAAACAAAGAAATACATTATCTGAGTTCGATTCAAGGTAATTGCTTTGTTTATACCCGTTTATCGCCCTGTTCCTGCCACCAAATCGATAGATATGTGTTAATAAAAGTTGTTGAGAACACATAAATCCATAGGCATTCGAAGTAAAATATGCGGGTCCCTCGACTATGCATGAAATGGTCCGCCGCTATCTTTTAAGTTTGAAGAATAAGCTTAATGGACATTAAATGAGGCTTGGGTTGCAAACGTTCACTTAGTGAAAAGTCGCTTGAAGTCTGCATCTCGGAACCCAAATCTCTTGCAAAGAGCGCTGATAGGCTATGTTGCTTCTAGTGTGCAATCTTCTGGAGTGGAAACAAGTAATTTGGCTCAAATCCACTCACTTTACGATTCTTAGAACCGGTGCTATGAGCTCCAACGAAAATTCGAGATGGTGGACATTTTTTCAAGATGTCTGCTGGTTCCCTAGGTGGGATTTTTCGTTATTTTAGTATGTTGATCAAGGCTGTCCGTAGAAGGTTTCCACCAATGTTTAGTTTACTAACTCAGTTCTCTTCACTTGAGCGCAATATGCCCGGACTATAGACCAAAACATCATTTCTGGAACTTGTATGTGGAACACCCGATGCAATGTAAATTAGAGTAGCTATCTTACTTTTTAAGGTAGGTAAACATAAGTTGTATCGTTAGAAAGCATAGTTTATGCTCTATAGCATTTATTTCGAGGTACTTTTACTTATCTTTGATAGTTTCAGAGCTATTTGCTATTGAAGCAATATTGTAAAACAAACTGAAGTATACTTTGAGGATATTGGTCACCGTATTAAATATGGGTACTGTGTATAAGGCCCATATAACTTCAGTTCAAATCAATATATTATTATCGTGAAAATGACAAAAGAACGAAGTCTCGAGCTTAATTCTGTGAAAAGATATTGTGATTTAAATGTACTTCGATGTCTTCTCCTGGGCGTCAGATTGAATTCAAGATGTCAGCGGGTTCCCCAAATCGCATTTTTGGGACTTTTGGTACATTGATGATGACTTTATAAAACGTTTCCACAATTTTCAGCTTGTTAAACCAGTTTTCCTCACTTTAGCTTAAATTCCCTATAAAATCATAATGTAAGTAGCACTCAAAGAATAAGCTTGCTCCGATTAAGTGGTGCTTACCGTACTGTCCCACCGTAATCCTTACTATTAGTACTCAACATTACTCCGGTTAATTTGGAATTCATCAGAAGAGGAGACATCTATTGGCTAAAAACGAAAGATATTGGGTTGGTAAGAATGAGATGACCGCTTTAACCTCTGCTGGGAAACACATGTCAGCAACACAACATAGATGTCGACTGAGGTCACGTGTATGACGTCACGAAAAAACTAATATGTAATGAATAAGAAAATAATGCACCTGTATTTTACCGATTCCAAAACACATAGGAAGAAGAATCTGAAGCACAAAAAATAACTCGTAAAATAATTGCATAGTTAAAAATTGTGTTTGTTTTGTGTGTTACTTCTTGAGTCTATCTATATGTTATATGTTTATGTCAATAATGTAGAAAATAAACATTAAATAAATAAAAAACGACGAGAAATAGGTCTCAACCGAAGTAAGAAAAAGACTGAGACAAAATTGAGCTTCCTCTTAACTCATCCCTGTAGTGGAAAAAAGGAACAAACAACTGGGAAACGTCTGTGATTTCTGGGTCGTTCCTGCTAATGGAAGAAGAAGGACAAAATTTGATCCATCCAGCAAATACGAATCTACGTGAAAAGGTGGGGCTGAAATGAAAAAACAAGTAACATCATGAGAACTCAGGTATATTACCAAAAAGGTCCATCACTTTCTCTGATTATTTCTGGTTGTAAGGCTACAAAGAGTTATTATTCAATCATCACATGACCTCAGACACGCGATATACTCAGACACATTTTTACGATAATGTTACTTTCTGTTCTGAAGATAGTTTTAGCGATCTGAGAAACGTTTAATCACGCCCGGTAACACTATATACATAAAGGTAACATCGGCAAATTCTGTATATAGTGTATGCCACTGGAGGCGACTTAGGTTCAAGGTCGCTCTGTGGAGGACGAAGGTTCCTCACTCGTGATATTGGACATAGGTGTACTGCGTTGAATGTGTAATTCCGCATCTAGAAAAAGTTGAACGAATATCATATTGGTAAACATAAATACAATAGTGTATATGATGAATAAAATCTATGTTTAGTACTTAAAGAAATCAAAATTATAGTTCAAATTTCAAGACCATATACGAACAGTATTTAATGGAGTACTTGTGCACGATAAGTTGCATTCCCCATTTCCTGAAAAAAATATACCGTCAAGTTGAAATTTTGTCAATAATTGCAGCAAACGATAAGTCAATATTTAGTACTCATGCATGGCTATTACTGACACTGAAACAGGATTGCTCTATATTTACAGAGACACCCGGCCTCCAAACAGAGTTTTAAATAACATCATTATTCGATTCCAAACTAATCATCAGTCAAAATCGGGGAAATTGATTTTCCATGACTGTTGAATTAAAATTTGGCAATAAATGTTAGTTTTGTTAACGATTAAAGAAATGTTGGTATTTCGCCATCATCTCTAAAACGTAAATAATTCTTGTAAATCAAATTCGACGGAAAATGTCGTGTTAATTGTCATTCATTGTCGACATATATTTCGCTCCTGATAATTCGATATTTGTTCAATAATTTTAGAGGCCGGAACGGAGAGATGGCGCGAGGGGACGGATGGCTCACCCAATGAATAGTCACTAAGGATTATTTCGCTTGCTTCAGTCTTTCACAATTTAGAAGAAGATGCAACAGGAGACAAAAGCAGGGCTTTCCTCCCCGGTACAAACGAAATTGAAAGTAGATCACTACTTTAATCTTGTAAGGACATATCAGTGAAACTAAATATTTTTATCACCATTATATTGTGTACACATCGTTGATCGTATGTAGGTAACCATTAAGACAGTTTTCAAGACGTATTCAAGGGACTTGCCATATGCACTTCTGTAATTGTTGCCAATTGAAGGCAGTGGTTCCAGCTGATAGATATCTGGGAAAACATTAATCTCAACGGAAGTATGGGGTAAGATGGCGTCAAATATGTTAGATACATGGCAAACTTTTTATTGTTATGCTAACTGCTCATAAGTTTAGAAAACCGTTCGAGAATCTCAGAAAGCCGTAATATTATCCATTTGAAGCTATAGAGGAAAAAAACATTAAGCTATCTTTCAACACCACAGGCAAGTACATTAAATTATACTACTGAACCCCAAAACCGTCCTTTAATACCGTAGCCCAGTATACAATATCGTACTACATTAGAAAATAATCCGGAAACAATATCTCAAAAAGATTCACTGAACTCATTTCTATCAATTCCTACTTCACGAAAACCAATTACATCGCAACGATGACTAAAAGCCTATTTTATCTTCCAAGAATACTTGCTTGAAAACAAGAAGTCTGCAGAAAAGGAACTGCAAGGTTTGAAGAGAATAGTCTGCAGAACACTTTGTACCGTCCTCCTCATCGTTTCACCATTTGCAGCTTTTCGCCAATTAGGATTCCATTATATACGCACAGTAAATATGAATGTATTGAGTGTCTAGAACTGCATGAAGATATAACGTCTATTGAAGGCTGGTCGAATCTCAGAAATACAGAAATTGGTTCGACAAAACTCGCTCAGTTTATCCAGATAAGTGCTCTATATGTGGGAGAGAGGAAATCCAATAATTTCTTATCGCTATGAAGAAGTTGAGATCTTAAAAATTGTTCTTCTAAATTACCCTCGCACTGCGCCATCGTACTCCCCCTCCTCGTGAGACAAATGGCTAAAAGCTACATTTTTTGGATGTGTTTTGTTACTACATAGTGGTCCAGAACCTAGTAATTGTATGTTTAAGTTCTTCCTAAAGGATTGAAATAGCGTGTAATCTATTGTAGAAATAAATTAAAATAAAAACGTATTTTTTCGTTGATTTCAAATATGCGCCAATTGTCCCCCTTTAACCTATATGATCTGCAAAAACAAAAGAACATTTCAAAGCCTAGTGGCTGTTAACCTGTGATAATGCAAAACTACAAAAAACCGTTCACCTTGTTTCTTATTTGAAGCTACTGAGAATTGTGTTGAAGGCCGAACCTCCATATTATCCCAATTTTTCATGATGTGACTTCTTCTTATTCAAAGGTTTAATAATGGTATTACATGGATTACATTTTGGAACATATTAAGAAATTATTGCCCCTGCAGAACTTTGATTCAACAGTGCGTCACAGAAAAATTTTCAGAAGACTTTCGGAAACTATATGAACAAAATAATTACGTAAACGCGATGCAAATCTTGCAATCAACAGTGAACTGAAAAGATAACACACTTATTGACTTACGTTCGAACAATATTTTACAAAACCTTTTCTGTTGTTTAGGTACAATTTTTTGTACAAAGTTAATTAGGAAAATGTCTAGTGTAAACGCAACCAATATATACACAAAGAGACAAACAAACACACCGACGTGAAAACACTTACATATATTGGACTAATCACAAATTAAAGACTGATAAATTTAATGTTATCTTTTTTCTCGTTTATTTGAAATTCAAGAATGATGTCCTAGATATGATCATAGTGTCTACATTAGTTCTAACCCTCAGAATCACTTACATCCATTATTGGTTTTAATAGATCTGACATGAACTCTGAGCTCAATTAAACTATAATATGTTGATATTTACATCTTAATATTTCAAGGACAATTGGCCGTTTTAGTTAAATTAAGAGAAGAAAGGTAATTGTAGCTAAAAGAAAGTACAGAACATATTTGGAAACAAAGAAAGTGAATATTGCATATTTAAAAGTACTTCAGTTTTGTTCTAACTTCCTCCTTTCCTTACCAATTCAAAACTAACTCTATCACCGAAAGAGATCTTGCAACAACTGCATGATGAAGAGCCGTCATTCCATCATCCGATGTAAGCGTTACATCAGCACCTTTCTCAAGTAAACATCTTACTGCTTCAAGAGAAGACAAACCAACAGCATGGTGAAGTGCAGTTTCTCCCATAAGATTTTGAGCATTCACAGAAGCTTCAGCAGCCAATAGCATTTCAATAATATTCTCATAACTGTAAACGTAACAAATAACTCTTATTAAATCCGTTAGCAACAAATGTGAACATATATATATATATATATATATATATATATATATATATA
>JAGDQP010001004.1:4822-20110 GCA_022664845.1 Lepisma saccharinum | reverse complement strand
TATATATATATATATATAAATCACAGCCATATTCAATCCACTAGAAGATGAGGCCTCTCCCCGAAGGGAGGAGTTGGTCTACTGCTCCCACGCTGACCACACGGACTGGAAGAGGAGAGCCGAAGCTCTCGCTGTGATCGCATCTGTCTTTTATTCACAGCAGCTCCCCAAATATATATATATTACTTGTTTAGAGTTATTAGGGAATATGAATTGCACTAGAAAAGTAATGAGACTGGCAACACTGAGCGCAATGCGGCAACGCTCTTGTCTCCTCCTTCCGGACACACAATGGAAGTTTGAGCCTCATACTGTGAGTAATGTGACCAGACAATTTTTGGAAGAAAATGAAGTAAGTGAATGCATGTGTTAAGTGCGTTATGTTAATGGACCGTGAACATTGAAGCAATCTTCTGCTATCAAATTTTGTGTAAAACTTGTAAAATTGGCAACTGTTATTAACGATAAGTTAAAAAGAATTACGGAGGACATTTCCTATCAAGAGCACAAGTTTCCAGGTGAAGGCCGACAAGAAGTTGAAGATGAAGCTACTTCAGAAAAGTCGGCAACATGATGAACGGACCTAAATGTAGATAGAGTGCGCTGTCTTGTGATGTCGGATCGTCGAATGATGTTGTAAATGATGAGTAGTCTGCTAGATTTGAAAACGTCGAAATCAAATTTCGACTCAGGACTTGAAGATGGAGGGAGTGTTTTCCAAGATGGTGCCGAAGAACCTCTCCATTGTTCAGACATATCTTGTGGATGTTAGTCGTGATCTTCTTGACATCTTTCAGAGTGAGCCAGATTTCTTCCGTCATGTCATCACAGATGATGAATCATGTTTTTTTTAGTACCAGTAGCCGATTCGCCAAGTTTGGGGAAAACTATATGGCCAGCATTTCACGGTCCATTATCATAATGCACCTAATGAACACGCATTCACTTTAGTCCCTCGCAAAAATCTAACAGTCACAGTATGAATATCAAACTTGTACTGTGTGTCCGGAAGGGATTCATCCGGACTTCCACTCCGATTCGTGTGCAGTGGTGCCAGTCTCATAACTTTTCTAGTGAACCTCGTATTGTATCTATCTGCTATTTATCATGTTTTATGACCTGTAAAACATACCAATAATTTTATAATTCTTCATAATCAGTATATATGAAATATCTGTTAACACAGCATTTTCCTGCAACGTAATGTGTACCTTATTAACTAGAACATGCTGTTAATTCACAAGCAGGTACTAACACCATCTTAATATACAGTAGTGTTGTAGCAGTGGATTTCGGAATCCCACAAGATATGTAAATCCGAATTTAGATAAAAATCGATGGCATTTGAGATATTTTGTACGAGATATCACTTGTAGGTTAAATGAGTTAAAGGCCTGCGCGAGGATTTAATTTAAGAATCTTGCTTAAAGATTTGTTTCTCCGTCCTGCTAAAAATTGAGTAGTCTACATTTGGGGGGAAACGTTCAAAAATACATAACCACTCTCAACTTACCTGATTACATGATGGATTGAACCATTTGCAAGAACGGGTAGACACCTAATTCTTACTTTGTTGATGGTTCTATCTGGCAAAGTCAAATTTCTAGTTTGAGGGTTCTTGATTACAGAAAAATAAACAAGTTCTTTGAATTAAGTGTCAAGTGGAGAGCGACGGAGTATGTGGATGAAATTGAGCAATTTAACAAAAATTTAGATCTTATAAGCTTTTAGTCAGTTCATGTTTGCAATAGCTTTTTCCTTTAGGTTTACTGTCTTATTACACGTTTGTTGTATATACAGATAATTACATGTTTCCCCAATTGAATTATGTTATTACATATTTTAGACCACAGTCAAGGTTAAAATATCATTAGTGAAATGATTTTATCATGAGGCTATATTTATTGCACTTGTTGTTATGTAGTTCATTTCTTTTATACTGGGTGTTAAATAATTAAACGAACACTTAGTTTCGAAACGACTTGAAATACGTACGACAGAGTTGTGTTTTTATTCTTCGACGATACACTTCTAGGTAATTGATTTAGTATTGCTTTGACTGTATTTAACTGAACTGTCAAGATGATGTATTGAACAGAACAACGCATTGTGCTTGTAAAAACTTGGTATCAATCAAACCAAATTACTTTTGAACACTCAGAAAGTTATCTCAAAGCTGCAAGAATCTTCGAAAGCCACCAAAGTTAACAGTTATGCCTCTAGTTGGGAAATTTGATAAAAGCAATTCAGTTGTCGATGGTCCTTAAGGAAATGTGGGTGTGGCACGATGAGCCACGCTGGGAGTGTACTCTGTTATCTGAACCATGCAATATGGTGCAACTTCGCATCGAACTCAGAGGTTTTAAGATACATAAACAACCTGTTTAGAAGCAACGTGCTTGCTTTACACTATCCCAAAGATTGCCCTGGAACAATAGAATGGCCTCCATGTTCACCCGAGCTAAATCTCTTGTGACAACTTTCTTTGGGCTATATCACAGATTAGGTCTCCAAATTGTACTCTAAGACTGTGGATGAGCTCAACGGCGCTATCACTGAGACGTTTTTTCCACTGTAAGTCCAGATGCTCTTCGGAAAGCGATAGAACCCGAACCCAGACAGCCCAGTAAACTTGCAGTAATATGGTATTGCAAGTCTCCAAACTTTGCAGCAAGTTTAGCATTGCAAGGCAGTAAACTTGCAGAAAATTGTTAGTTGACCAATGCGAAATTTTTTTACAAACCTTGATAGACCAACATCGAGGCTGTAGCGAGAAAAGATTTCAGTCTGCAGTGTGATCGAACTCACGACCCTTTGATTTGTTTGTTGTCTGCCACTTTACCGATTACTCCACGGGTCTTTCTACTGAATGAAGTACATTTTACTAGTCCTTTTATGTTACAGAGACAGTTTGTGAATTATAGGCATGCGTGTATGCTTAAATTCGAAACTAGGAAAGCTTATAATCCTGTGTAAGAATGGAGTTATGAAGAAGGTTGCTTCGTTATTTTTCACAAGCATGTCACCTCGAGAGTATCATATGATGAGTACTTTACTGTTCGGTACATTTCTCAAACAAACTGGATGCCAAGTTTCCAGATAGTATGATAGTTTAAACCAAGTTTCGACTTGCTTTGATTTTCCTTGCACTGATAAACTAACAGTGATTTTTCCTGTTGCTGTTCTATGGGAATTCATACCAGAGGAATTGCTAATCATCATAGGAATATATTTCGTCAAGTGAAGGATTGATACTGTATGGAAATTCATACCCTAGGACTTGCTAACCACAACAGGGATATCTTTCGTGAAGTGAGGGATTGCTACTGTATGGGAATTCATACCCAAGTAATTGCTAACCACCAGAGGAATATTTTTCGTGAAGTGAGGGATTGCTACTGTACGGGAATTCATACTCGAGGAATTGCTAACCACCACAGGGATCTCTAACGCCGCGCTGATTATTTGCGAGATTTCCATGTCAGAAGAGTAATGGAGACTCTTCAACGAAAGAGACTGAACTCGTCTGGGAAAGGAAGTAACGATTATTTAATAAAATCTCCTATTCCGGTAGAACCAAATAAGTATGTTATAATTGCTCTGAATTGACAAAACCCGACGGGTCATCGAGGGGAGTAACATAACTGTTCATATATTGACTTTTGCACAACAATTAAAGCACTTAATTCATTATATAAATGCTTAAATTGTTATTACGATTTTAATTATATTCTTCAGTATCTATTATTGCGCACGCTCTCACAACTGTTCATTCACGAAACTTCGGTTACAAGAAAAAGTGTCACAAACGCTATCTGTAAACCTTCCCGGTGGGAATTAACTTTACCATACATTAAAAATCAACAGTGGTTTCGAACGCTTGATTACGGGTCGTCATAATTTTTATCCGCGGGAACTTAAATAGATATGGAGAAAAATCACTCCAAAGTTCGGAAAAAGCCTCCGCTAGGGAAAGACGAAAAGTGTAACGAAGGCCATTAGTCCACGAACGAAGAGATGTCGGCTTCTTATCTCTCTTGTAATCAGGCGAGAATTGAAATACAACGAAATGCTTCTAGATACAGCTAGGGAAAAAAGAAAATAAACTCTAATATAAAGAATGATTTTATTTTTAAGTTCTGGGAGATAAATTTTAATTTTCATAATATATTCATTTTCTTTATTTTTATAATACACTATATTTTGTCACTAAATACTGATATTATTAGTAGCAATGAAGTGGTGCTACTTATAAAGAGAAAGAATGTATTATAAAAATTAAAATATAACTTCGCCGAACGACTGTTTTTTTTTTTTAAGAAAAAAAAATCGTTTCATTCTTTGTATTAAAGATTCTTACACATTTTGTCCACGTTATATAGAAAATTTTGTTGCACTTCAATCCTAGCCAGACTGAAAGAGAGAAAAGGAGCCGACAACTCTTCGTTTGTGGGCCAATGGTCTTCGTTCCACTTTTGTCGTGCCCAAGCGGAGGCGTTTCTTCGAATTTTGAAGCGATTTTTCCATCACTATTTAGGGTGTGCAGATTTCTGGATTTATTCGAATGAAGCTAAGCATTTTTTTAAAATGAAATTGTCTAAACCCTAATGGTCCCTTGTGATAAGTACTCATCAATCTTTGTTTAATTTCCCATCAGCATGTATGACTTATTTATAAATATATTTTGCAGTGCTAGTTTGTTTATATATGAAATTTAGGAGATCATATAAGATAAAATTTCCCACACAGGCAACTAAAAAGTATTTTATGCGTATGTGTGAGAATTAGGTCACCTCCGAATCATTCAATTCGTTATTACCAATTTATGTGTTGTTGTTCTTTGATATTTTTATCTACTTGTGTGGACTCTTTAGATGAATGGGAATGTGTATTCAACTTGTTTACAAAGCTCTTAACTAAGCCAGCAATTTTCGACATATGTAGACATGGAACTGTTAGTAAGTTTAACGAATAAAAAAAAAATCCAAGGTATTTCAAGTCTCCCTTGTACCTCTTTCTTCATAAGATTCAAAATGATATTGATATTTGTAAGCGAGTCACTGTATGTAATACTCTATTTAATATCAGAATAATTTATCACAATATAAAACTCCATAATAAAATATAATGTTAATTATTTAAATTGAAGATAATAATTAGGTTCTAAACGTGATGATATGCTTAGTTCATTATCTGATTTAAGTGAAAGTGCAAAGAAGTTTAAGTGCAGGACTATTAATCAACCGTAAATATTACCAACCCAATTCTGTTTAAAACATTACGAAAACATTGAAATTAATTTATTCGAATTGCTTAATAAATTAAGTCTTAGTTACATCACAAAGTAAATTCAAGAAATCAAAGAGAAATCTTACTGATTGTTGTAGATGATCGTATTAGAAACAATTGAATAATGAAGATAAGATGGCAATATTAAAACTACTCACTCTGTTAAATTATTATACATTATGATGTTTAGACTTTTTCGTGCTTACACTTTTAGTTTCTCTTCATCGCCTTGTGCAGCTACATTGTGGACTGTAAGTAAAGGAGTGACTCTATACTCATCTTCGACGTTCGGATCAGCTTCATGTTTCAGCAGTAGCCACACACACTCCCAATGACCTCGCTCAACTGCTTCGTGTAGTGGTGTTTTTCCTTCGATCTTTGGGCCTGAGACAAGCTAGTTATAAAGCATGATGATAACATTAGATTTTGTTCTTATAATATTTGTATGCAGTATTTCTAACCCACAGGAGCTAAATTATTGATTTCATTATAAATATAAGTACAGTATTTAAGATACAATGCAAGAAACCCGCACACAGCCAGTGGGAAAGGACTTTTGGTTAAGATATTTCAAACTTTAGATTTTGATAGTTTTTAGACATTCTGAAAAGAGTCTCAGCTGGCACCAGTCATATAAATTGAGTTCAGAGCTTCTACTAAGGTTAACAAATACAGGATTATCTAAAGCTGCTTATCATTTTTTTTTAAATAAGCGTGGTGCGGTAAAATAAGATAAGAACATTTATTATATAAGAAGTAATTACGCTGAGGTTTGCACCCGTCCCGAACAAAATATTTTACCTAATTTGAAAACAACCTAATAGACGTATATTTCGAATTTGAAATTATTGAATAGCTGTTTCCCGCTGGGCTGCAGAGTGTTTGATATTAGAAGTAAAAAACATCTAAAATTAGGACGTCATACAGAGTCGCTACAAATATTTCTTTAAGGAATCTAACAGCCTACGTTGAGTCCATACTTACATCCTTATAGTTACTGGGGATATCGTTAGCGAGAACAAACGAATTAGAACTTCTGAAACTCATCTGAGAACTTCTGTTCGATGCACTTGTTTCCAGGCGAGTTCTTTTGTTAACGTCAACATTTTGCTCTATCAGACGTTTTATACACTTTGCTTCCCCACTAAGCGCTGCAAAATACAACGGAGTCCTTCCATACTTGTCTCTACAATCTGCCGTTGCTCCATGTATCAACAAATATTTCAAAATCTCATCATGACCCATATAAGCTGCAACATGAATCGGAGTAACCTTCGTTCCATAGTATCGGGTATTAACATTCCCTCCTTGTGAAATGATAGCCTTAACTGCTTCGAAATCATTTTCCAGAATTGCGTTTAGCAATGCTTTTTTCATTGCTAAAATATTAAATTAATTTTGTGGAAATTGAACTCAGAAAACCCGTGTCGATTCATTTCTCAATGCAGTTGAAAAGTTCCATCTACGCAGAATTAAATTGTAACACCATTAATGGAACTGTACTGGTATGCTTGAATAACATTCTATCTTCTGGAATATTTTATCTGTAAGGGAAAGAAAATTACTAAAAGAAAATATATAATAAGAAATTAACGAAATAAATGTATAATCATTCATTTTTCAAGTGCATTTATTCAAACTAAAAACAAACTAAAATAAAAAAACAAACAAAATAAATTGACAATAAACAGATAAATGTCCCAGTTCAGTGTCCATAGAAGTTATCATGACGGCTTGGTTTAATATATATGATACAATGTCGTCATGAATAGCACAAATAATTTAAGTATGCGATACGGTTCTTTAATGTGAGACGTTTGTTCTTCCCCACACTTAAAGTAAGGTCAAACCCGCCTTCGCTCACTTGGCATTACAAAATCGTGAATCATGAATAAAATGTTGTAAATGCCAAATAAATACATAATGAAGTATTTATTAACAAGATTAATACTTCTCTGGTAGGACATTAACGTTGAAAAACGGTCGATACAACGTTAGTCCCGCAGCGTAATTTTAACGTTGTATATGTTCCGACTGTTCAACTGGTTTTTTTTTCGACATTTAGAATCAACAGTCTTCATCGTCAGGAAGTAGACGATAAACAAACGTATTTTGGAAAGGATTTATTAACGTTATTATTCTTAACGGCACAAATAGCATTTTTCTTTTAGAAAAGATAGTATTGAACCTCTTGACAGAGAATTATTGACGATATTTGCTATCTTCGTCGATTTCTTTCACCTTGGTATATTAATTTTGTAACTTAATAAATTTTCCAACTGTCTGCAACGGGATCTGAACCTGGAACCTTTCCATTTGTAGCACATCACTCGTACCACTTAGCTACGGAGCATCTTCATTGTTACAAATATTTTAATATTCCTCATATGTTACGAAGTCTTTATCTGAAGAAAAAGCATGTGTATAGGCTGGACTTCGACACTAGGATTGCTGATTGTATCTTGTTCTACAGATGTAGAAGCTGTTTCATTGATTTTCCTCCCATCCCAGGCCATCAAATAATTGACAATATTGCTGATAGATGGCAATACTTTCAAGATTAGGATATGAGCTGGTAAATGAGTCGGACAAACAGTCGTCCCGCAAGCTTCACGTCGCCATGATGCAGCCCAGTTGGGCATCAGCCTCTGGCCCAACGATAGTCTAACGGTAATAATCCCTCCACGTCGGCAGCTACCTTAAGTCCGTTCATTGGGTCGACGTCTTTTTCCGCTTAAATGTCGACTTGGTGGACACCACCCTTAGAGTCACCTCTTTGACCGCAGCCACCACAAATTCAGACGCATAGGCTCATCAGCGTATGGTAGTGTTTTGTTCATGAGTTAAAATAAGCCTTGTCTTTATGGTCAAGATGTGGAAGATGAAACAATATTTTCGACATATAATTTTAACGTTGTATACGCCTATCTATTCAACGGATTGTGCGACGTTTAATAATGGTTGAATTGATGGAGGAGACATCCAAAAGACGGGCTGGAATGTGAGAGACAAATCAACGAAGCAGCTGTAACACAACATACAATCAACAATTCCAGTGTCGAATTCCAGTCCATACACATGCCTTTCCTCCAGACAAAGTCTTAGTAACTTAAAAGAAATTGTAAAATATTAGTAACTATAAATATTCGCCGTAGACAAGTGGTAAGAGTGACGAACTACAAATCGAAAGATTTCAGGTTCAAATCCCGTTGCAGACAATTGGATATTTTACAAATAACATTCTACAACTATGGTCAGTAGCTCTCTCTCTCTCAAGAGGTTCAATGCTCTCTTTTGAACAAATGATATTGTCGTTGAGCTGTTGAACAAGTGAACAAATAGAACATTACAAGAAACTTTCCAAAATACGTTTGTTCGTCCTCATTTCTTGACGAAGATTTCGTTGATTTTAAAGGTCAAATTGACCGTTGAACAGGCAGATACTTTGGTACATATACAACGTTAAAATTACGTTGCAGAACGAACGTTGTATCCACTGTTTTTCAACGTTTGTGTGCTACTGGGGACTAATATATAGTAAATTTAGGAAAAAGAAAAATGTTGGGATGGACGGGGTTCGAACCTAGTCCTATCACGTAGGAAGCGGAAGCTTTACAACCCAAGGCCACTTCTTATAACTAATATTCGTTGACGAATGGTATACTCTTATAACTAAATTAAAATCACACACAAACATGCTTGCTCCGGGTGGAGACACTGACTACCCTACTACCTCGGTCGGCATCGGGACAACTGTAGGAAATGTATTAAGTATTTAAGCTACCTACAGGTATTTAAGCCTGTATGGCATTAAAAAGAATTTCAATAATGATCTCAAGATAATTTCTGCTCGTGTAGGTAGACGCTTAATAATGTTATTTTTAAAACCCACGTTTAATGCAAAATAAAATAGCAACTATACTCTGTTAAACGAAATACTAATAGAATGATTTTGTATAATGAAAATATAAAAATATCGTTCTTAAGACTGTAATTAAATTTTAACAATCTTATTGCTTTTACATTGCTAAGCCTCTATCCAAGGTAAACACCACAACCCTACTTTAAGATCTTGATGTAGGAAATGAATTTGAATTTTTATTCATGGCCGTTAGGCATCTGAGGCTCAGGCCGGGCTATGGGATTTGTAAGATTCGGGAATGTGTCGGCCAGGACCTATGTTAGAGGTGCCGTCATGACATCTGCCTGGTGTTACTGAGGAAAAACTTCTGTCAGGATGGTCGGTGCTGGGATCTAACACACGAGCTCGCGAACGCTACGTAAACGCTCTACCACTGAGCTACGGCCCCTCGGTCTGTAGGGAAAAAGTAGATGGAATAATGGAAATGGGCGATAATTAAATAGTGCTTAAGAGAGCGGAAATATTGCTTAAGAGAATATTGTATATTTAATGCAGCCATAAATACATATTTTGTTTCTATTTCTGGTCTTTTACCAGCGAGAAATATAATTATCAGCATCCACGGTGAATTTCCTCTGTCCTCATAATAAACAGGCAGGTTGAACTATGTTGAAGGGACATACAAATTAGTGTTTGAGAAGTACCTTTAAAATGTAAGCTCCGATTTTAAAGAAAGATATCTCTCTATTGCATGGAAATCAAATGGTACTACCAATAATGTGTCCAAAATTTTTGGACCAAAACTTGCTACTGGAAGAAGCCTACGAAACCAATTATTATCAGCAACCGATTAAAGACGTTGAAAATTTCGAATTTTTGACATCATTAACTTCCTTAAGTAACATCTAGCGTCACGTGCTGTAAACATGCCTTAGATAATAATTACATTTTCAAGACCCGATGTTGAAAAGACCAAAGTATTATTCAATTCTCTTAATAAATACACATTTTAATGCACCACATAACTTTACGACTACATCTCTAATGATTATCAAGTATTAAGGATATAGTGGTTTACTAGTACGTTAGTAACTTCATTGATAGGTTTAGGTGCCCATTTGACCAAGAAGCAAGCACGCTTGCTTTTTGTGCGGATAGTTACGAGTTAATTGTAGGCCCTAGTTGTAGCATGCTGACTTCATTTTGTTACAAAACTTATCGTTTGTTTGCAATTTTGGGCCTCTTGAGATGTATTAAATTTTCCGGGGAAAGAATCTGTAGTGTTTTAGCAACACTGTTCGATTGCAGCGCCGTCAGATTGCTAGTGGACGAATTTTGAATGCTCAAACATTCTGGCGGTGAAAATTGTCATGTGTAGAACGATTTGTGACGAGATTCTATACCGCACAAAATGGCGGTTATAATAGTCGGTGGAGAACATAAGCTGATAAGTAACCATTATAGAAAAGAGGATATAATAATGTACTTTGAATTGAAAGAAAGTGTTTGCTTGTGTTTCTAATATTATGGAAGAATTGCATTGGTTGATCTGCGAGGCAAGAAGAAAAGTGTCCATGGTAGTAAGCAGCCTTAAAGGTAAATAGAAGCTATAACGCTAGAAGCTATTGAGGAAAACAATTTTACTTTGAAAACTAAAACGAATAGCTAAAATGGAAGTAAAACTTTGAATAATTTCATAAAATGTGGGATTAAATCAAGGTAAGTCTGTAAAAATTAATTAACTGAATTTTCCTTTCGTCAAAATTAAAGTCCAATTAAAGACCGCGTAACAAGGGTAATTTACAGTTTTGTTTAGTCATTAAACGTTCGATTATTTAGCAGAGTAATAAATTGTGATAGCAGTTGAGATGTTAAATAAATTATGAAAGTAACGTAAATCACTAATGTGCTACTGTAATTAAATTAATCAATTAATTGAAGGCGTACGTAAAGACGTTTAATAATGTATTTAGTTATGACATAAGCGTTAAAGTCTAAATGAAGAATGTAAGGATGCATGAGTGTTATACCGAGTAAGGTGGTAATTTAGTTTAATGTAATTTGAAGTTCTGAACAAGTATGGTGTTCTTAATTGGTGTTTCAAGTCAGGTAATTGAAATCTTCTTTGATTGTTGAAGATAAGGATTGTTTTTGGTTTTTAGACACGGGTTGTCATTGGAGTTAAGTATGGTAAGTGGGTGATCAAAGTGGTTAGCGTTTGGTGGAATTAGGTTCAGATCGCAGAAAGAAAGAAAACTGGATGAAAATTTGTTTTCTATTATGAAGCTGAGTTGTTTCAGATTGTATATCTAGGTAATTAGATTGAATTTTCTAGGTCGTCTGTTCTTGTTCGAGTCGAGTGTGATTTGAAGTACAAGGTTGAATGAATTAATGTTGAAAGCATCGATTGTTGGAAGTTATTTTGGTGTTTGAATAAATTCGGAACAGAAATTTAAATCTGTTTTTTGAAAAGAGGTTGCAGCGTAATTGGTTCTTGTCATCAAAATTTCATTTGAGATATGCCGAGTGAGCGAAAGAAGGACAGGTTGGTTTTGTTAGGATTACTTCGTTATTTGCATGATGTAATTTTATGGAATTGAAGGGATATTTGTTGAAATGTCGAAACTATTTTTGACTTCGGTTTTCGGATTGATAGTTGTTTTGAGTTCAAGTCAGGTTAGGTGGTGAACTTGTGTTGCGGTCCAAAGTTGTGTATGAATGAAAAATTAAAATAGAAATTGAAATTAAACTTGAATGGATATGTATTATAACTGAATAAATAATTAGAAATGATTAAAGAAAAATAATTTGAGGATTGTGTAAATTTAAAAGGGTAACATTTCGCCAGAGGGTGTTCACGCAATAAAGTGTCTTGGAAAAGTTATCCCCCAAACCTCCAAAATTCTAATTTTGATTTGACGTGTTCAATTTTTAATGCTTAAAGTTATTTAAATTTTTGAATGGAAAGTTGTGAGTGTTCTAAAAGAGAATAATACTTTGGAGTGTTAGTAAAATTTTAGTAAGTTTAAAGTAAGACTTTGGCATTTTGTATATTTTTCACACCCCACCCAGTCCAACATATAAATTTACCTTACAAGGCTGTTGGCGTTCTTGGGTATGTTTAGTATGTTATTAGCTTTAATTGGATATATTGATAGTTGAAAGCATCCCTCTTTTCTATAAAATATTATTATTGTGTTAAGTAAGAATTTGTATACACTTGGTTGAAGTTTTTTTAAAGATGTATTCTATCTTGTTTATGTATGCTTTTGATTTTTATCTACGTTAATGATTGTTCTACAAGATTGGAAAAATTTAGCCATTGATATTATTGAATATATTCAAGAAAGTCTGAATGATACCGGAATTTTATAGTCAAGGAAATGTTGTGATCTTGGAAGTTTGTGAATTTTGGCATTGTAATAAACGCATTGGAAATGAATTTTTCAGTTTTTATTTTATCAGTTATTTAAGCGCTCATGTTGGTAAGCCATGTAGCCAGTTAGGCTTATATAGGCTTCAGTGATATATTTTAGTGCTTTGTCATAGTTTGTAGAAAACGTATGGGATCCTACATAGTCCACCAAAGTTTGTGGATTGGAGCCCAGAAAAAGCCTCTCGTTACATGCTCGCCTGCTCATTTAAGACGAAAATAACAATCCAGAGCATGTTTTTACTTTCATTAAACGTATGAATTAATAGGTTTTCATAGCAGTTACAGTAAGTTTTCAGATTATTATCAGTACATATTATTATCGAAAATACGTCATATGGTTATTTTCTTGATTATGGTCAGTATGCTATTTGTGTGGGAAGGACCAAACGAGAGATCTATTTCCAGGGTTCTTCCTCAGTTACACAAGGCAAATGCCGGTATGGTTCCTACAAAATTAGGCCCTCACCGGCTACCTTTCAATATCCTATCCCTTACCCTATCCCAGCTTGAGCCGGAGATTTCTTAAGGCTACAAACAGATTCAACTGTACCATAAAGGATCGGAAATTCTCTACTGTACCACTTCTTTTCCTGATACTCGAGTCAGTTGCATACAGGGATGGGAACACTTTTTACACTTTATTTTCTGCGTTACCAATGTAAACTGATTGTATAAAATATTTCAATTTGGAGTGCCTTGTAAACATGTTCTACTAAGATTAAAGTACATTATATAAGATAGGGAATTCTGATTGCTTGCGAGTACTATCGTTCATAAGTGGGTCAATTAATTTTCCACACATTTTCTGCTTACGCAAATAAACGCCGAAAATTGAAAAAAAAATAATTTGGTTGTATTTAAATTACTTGCTAACTGACTTTCTTTCCAATTACGATATTTCAGTTTTAAAACACTTTGTTTCGTTTACTGACATCTTAATGCGCCTTCTATGTGACGTAAATATGACGCCATTTTCGGTGAAAGTACGATTTCGATTCATTCAGGTTTGTATTTTTTTATAACTGACTATCGTAATCATAGAAACAGTTCTGACGTTATTAAAACTGTACCGTAACGGATTCGTATTGATATCGTTTCCAGGAATACCGTAAGAGGAAAGACGTTACCATATTACGTCATTACTATTTTAACCGTAATTTCTATTTCATTCCCAGATTGGAACGAACTGTTTAAGATGTTCGACGTTGTAGAGAAGACTTGGTGTTCGATTTAGTTTGAAATCAAACTCAAATTTCTAGCTTTTCGAGTTGTTTTTTTCAAACTTGAACAAATGATACAACAATCTTAGTTCTAATCCTGAGACGAGCTGGCGTGATAGTAAAATCCGCGAAAACTTAAACCTGCGAAAACTGAGCTTCGACTATTTTGAGTACTATATAAAATATTGCTCCAATGAGATAATAATCCTTGTGTCTTTTATATACTTATCTTGAAGTGCTTCCTTATCGTGGGTAAATACTGTTATTTCTATGCGGTATTTTTTAATTTATCAATGCACTTCACCTTGTTTACATTGTTATATATGATAAAGTTCTCTTTAAATAATAACTTTGTCACATTTCAATGAAATGAATGTGTAGATACAATGCCTAGGATCATGCAAGAAGCTATAACAAAGTCTTTAATAACTCAATTACCCGAAAGACAGGTCTTATTACACATTACAATTATTCACAGAAAAAATAGAGTTCAGGTTATGCATATTACAGTATTATTATTATTATTGGGAAGTATCGCTTCTCAATGTTATACCAAATAGTTGATCTTGAACATCACTACGGTATAAATTTCGGTTTGTACGAATCGTTTGACAGAATGGCATGAACCTAGTTTGAGATATTTTAGAGCTGAGGACACAAGATGTTTGATGTTGATGACTTGAAGTTGATCTAGTTTGAGATATTTTAGAGCTGAGGACACAAGATGTTTGATGTTGATGACTTGTAGTTGATCTATGGTTGATTTGGGGACAATACCAGTGGTCATTATAATTATGAGACATATACGTGCTGACTTAAGTTTCCACATTTGTTTGATTTCAGAACACAGTTTTAAATATTTGTTTATCTTTCTAGCGTACTTTGTTTGTAGGTTGTTGTTGTTTAGAGGAATTGCGATGTCTATGTTCAGAGCTTCTTTGTTTGTTTTATCAAGCAGAAGCGTGTCTGGTCTGTTTGCTGTGTCTGTTCTTATTTCTCTATCCCAATAGAATTTGTATCTATCGTTCTCCGAGATTTTTCTAGAGTTGTATTTGTAGTAGAGTGCGCTGTCTGATTTGAGGTTGCTGTTTTTTGGGGTTACATGAGTTGAACCAACACGGCGTTGAACCAACACGGCGTTTGACCAACACGGCGTTGGACCAACACGGCGTTAAACCAACAAGGCGTTGAACCAACACGGCGTTGGACCAACACGAAACCATCACGGCGTAGGACCAACACGGCGTTGAACCAACACGGCGTTCGACCAACAGTAATAACCGGCATACGACCAACACGGTAAAACACAAATCTTGATAATATTGAAATAATTATGTAATAATAATTTATGTAAAAAACTCTAGCTTCAAGGGTTACATGCGTTGGACCAACACGGCGTTTGACCAACACGGCGTTTGACCAACACGGCGTTGGACCAACACGGCGTTGAACCAACACGGCGTTGGACCAACACGGCGTTG
>JAGDQP010001003.1:29702-135558 GCA_022664845.1 Lepisma saccharinum | reverse complement strand
ATGAATGATGATGGGATGATTGGTGGAATGAAAAAAATGCAAGGAAAATAGGCATGTGGTGTACACACGATGTTTGTCCACCACAAAGCCCACGAGCAATGTTTGAACCGACGACCCCAAGCGTCTCTCCCATACTAAAATCAACACACAATATAAGCTAGTTAAGAAAAATAAAAATAAATATCGATAAAATGAAAGAATATAAGCGAGACGAATCAATTATATAAGTTGATGGAGGGAGAAATTTAAACACAGACAATGAAAAATTGAAACCGATGGATGTCTTTAGGCAGATGCAGAGAAATGAGAGAGAAAGAGGAGAGAGAAGAAGAAGAACAAGAGGAGGTACAGATAAAAATATAGGTTTAAAACGTTGTAAAAAGAACTTACAGTTCCCAGAAAGTTCAGTTTCCACAAATCCAACAGCAAAATAGAAGTGACTTTTGGATTTTACAATTCTCTTCGGGGCAATTCGCATATATAGAGTATGCTTGAAAAATTCATTAAGTCACTTTCAAAATGAAGGTCAAACCTGCTGGTCAGATTAAATACTCATGATTGCCAGTGGAACTGCAGAGTTTTGAGACACATCTAGAATAATGTCAAAAGGTTAACATACATGCATCGTTTGTACGTGTTTCGGTTGCAAATTCGGTGGAGCTCATTGAACGCAATGGTTCAGAATACATTGTAATCAGGGATTCCACCAGGATTTTCAGATTGGGGTGTAAAGTGAAAATTGGGAGGGTGTAAGTAGGGTTTTGCAAGGTTTCTATTAATTTGTGACCGCAAAAAGTTAAAGTTGAGGGTCATCTCGAGGATTTGGGGCTGACCGACCCTCAGGGGCCGGGCTCTGGTGGAATCACTGATTGTAACAAAACAAACCCACTTGATACCGTAGGCTATAATTTCCATTCCAGACTATTAATGCAAATTGAACATAAAAAGAAAATGAATGAATCATTTTTCTACTTAATTTCTATCAGAAAGAGCCAAGATTACGTATCCAAACTGTATCAAAATGAGAAGTTATACATGTTCAAAAGCAAACTTAACATTTCCTTATAGGCACAGCGGACCTTACACGTTTCACATTTCAAACGTGATAAAAAAACATTTAAACATTTAATAGTATGTTGATAAATTATAGGATAGAAACGAATTTTGTGCCAAACCAATATAAAAATAATTCTTCTCTTTAAATATCCAAAAAATGAGGCCATTTTCTACTCATATCTTAAAATGTATCTGTTCCGAACATGCCACTCTAAATTCCACCTATTGTGAATATAGCATTCTAATAATTACCATACTATTGAACTGATGTTTATAACAATGCGCATAGATAGAATGAACACGGCAGAGCTGAAATGGGTCACCGGCTTTAGGGGGATGCTGGTCAAGTTTTGGACTGTGTCATCGCGTTTAAGGTTCGAACCCATTCTGACCCGGTGATTCGATTTAGATCTGATAACCTGAAGGATCAGGGAGAGACCCTAATTATTTCACCAAATTATTTCCAGTGGTGAATTCACCGTAGAGTGTTTTTATAGTGATTCTGCTGTTGTGGAAACAGTTTAGTCACTGAAAAGATAATTTTATAGTGACTTAACTTGCTGCTGTGATGTTACTGTAAATCCAGTAATATAATTACAAAACACATGTTTTTATAGTGATTATGCCGTTGCGGTAATGGCTTAATCACCGTGAAAAATACTTTTACGGTGAATACACTGCTGGTCTCACACTGATAAAACTAGCGCCAGTGCTACCAGGTATACCGTAAAATATATGGAATTATTTTACAGTATCAGAGATCATATGACCTTATTTTGCTAGATACATTAAAAATCCAGTTGCCTACCGTTCCACAGTGCGGCCGATTCCAAAAATGCTGGCCAAAAGTAAAAAAAAAAAAAAAAAACTCAAGTAAATGATCTCAAAATCTGTACTCGTTTTTTCTGGGTCGCTGATTACGAATCTAAAAAGGAAATTACGATCAGCTAGAAGGAAATAAACACTTACATAAGTAATTTCTGATCATTACAGATGAACTGTAACCAACCCAACATGAAACAATCCCTAACTAGCTACTTTTCTTTTGGACTTTTGTCCAGCTCTTTTGGAATCGGCCGCACTGTGCTTTCGTCAATTGTTTGCTAATTAATTGTTTGAATTAATTACCTACCAAACGCTCTTGAATTCACATAAAAGATAACAATTAGAAACAAAAAAAAAAGAGTAAGATTCATTAAAGCATGCAAGATTACATTTCCGTAACAAAAGAAGTGTGCAACTATATAAGCAAAATACAAGCACACATGCATATAATACACCACATTCAATTAAACAATTCTCTGGATATACAAAGAATAATGGCTGTAATAATCCCGTCTTTGAATATATTCATTGACTTTTCTGTACGGTTTTTGCTCAGTAAAACCATACAAAATGGAAACCTTATATGTTGTGTTCTTTGTTGTTTGTACGTAATGAAATTCAAGTTAACTTTTTTTTTTCGCTTTAGTTTCGTGTTTGTATAGTGTTTGTTCCTTTGTCCTTCATCAGATTTCAATTTCTGGCTCGAAGATTTCTTTTTTTCTTCTAAAAGACCGAAAATGTTGATGGTCTTCCTTTTCTTTTCTTTCTTTTTTTTTATATTTTCTTAAAAAGAAAAGAATAGCTGAAAACCAGAGAATAAACTTATTGTTTGTCCTTTGATTGGTTTCTTTTGTGTTAGTTTTCAAAGGTTTTGTGTCGTGCTTTCTTAACATTAACCATTCGTTATTTTAACCTCAAACTTTGTCTTCAATACAAACTAGTTTGTACTGTATCTAAGAGAAACGTTATCAAACGCTTTAGATCATAGGCGACATGCAAAACAAAGAGCTAAGGTAAATTGAGTTAAAAGGTAAATTGGAGAGTCACCTTTAATTCAGTCTTATGTCCGAACAGAGAAATCTATGTTTCATCTTAATAGATATCACAGAAACTTTTATTCGCTCAGACCCCTCAATTGTTATTTAAATACAGAAATGTAACAGCGATCTGGTATGATGGTAACCAGCCAATTTTATCAGATGTTTTTGGAACAGTAAATTTAACTTCACAGAAATTTAACAGCTATCTGGTATGATGGTAACCAGCCAATTTTATCAGATGTTTTTTGGAACAGTAAATTTAACTTCACAGAAATTTAACAGCGATCTGGTATGATGTTAACCAACCAATTTTATCAGGTGTTTTTGGAACAGTAAATTTAACTTCACAGAAATTTAACAGCTATCTGGTATGATGGTAACCAGCCAATTTTATCAGATGTTTTTTGGAACAGTAAATTTAACTTTACAAAAATTTAACAGTGATCTGGTATGATGTTAACCAACCAATTTTATCAGATGTTTTTGGAACAGTAAATTTAACTTCACAGAAATTTAACAGCGATCTGGTATGATGGTAACCAGCTAATTTTATCAGATGTTTTTGGAACAGGTACGAACTGGACAACAACCACATCATCTACCAACAAGTAACACTATTTCAAGTGGACACTCAGATCTAGAAGAAGTTTATATCAGTATACAACACTAAATTTGGTCTTTAAAAGATTAGGTATGATTGTCCAGTGGTTGAAGAGAAATTGGAGGGAAAAGCTATTAATGGCATTGTTTGTGGTAGACCACTTTATGAATATCTGGTCCTAGTTTATTCTCCATGTCACGGACTACGAGTGACAGACAGTCAAATGACACTGATAGCTTCACGTCGCTATATTCATAGTTCCTAGAGACTGGTACAAGTGTAGAACTGGATAGAATCCATATAGGATGGTACATGAACACTGTGCGTAAAGTTGATCAGGGAACAACTTTGACTATAAGTATAACAATGTGCGAATGGCAGTGATATCATTGTAGTGGGCAGCATTGAGTGCAAACTAGCAGCAGATATTCATAAAGTGGTCTACCATATAAGAACTTTTCCCGCCAATTTCTCATCAACCACTGGGCAATTGTACACAATCGTTGACCTACAAACTCTGTTTATTATGCTGATTTTAAACATATATATGTCTTTTAGATCTGTGTATCAATTTGAAATAGTGTTAGACCTACGTGTAAGATACACAACAGCCCGCCATAGAAGCGAATCAATGAGTATTTCCACAAACAGTAGGTGGTGTGAATGCCGTCAGATAAAGTACAGTATATTATCATAGGGTAGAAACAGTTTGCTTCTGTTTATGAAAGCGATACCCATTCCAATAACCTGAAAATGCTTCAAAAACGACATTTGAGTGACTTTAAGTGAAGTCGAATTAATTGAAGATTATGATTGGATCAGGCGCACGTAGAAGTGACCAGAGAGTTTGGTGTGTTTGAAATTGTAATGTTCAGACGATTGCATCGCTCCGAATGCAGTCCTACTATTAAGTGATGCCACTGTTAACAATTGGTAGCCCTATTAGCAATAAAGAACCGTTAGTAGTTCTTGACCGAACGACATGTTACCAGGTGACAAATGATCTCTTGCAGTCTACAACAACGCGTACTACTCGTACCATTCGAAGGGAGTTAAACGCAGCAGAACCTTATATTCGAGAATCAGTGGAATGCGTACAATTGACAGCTCAACACAAACGGGAGCGCCGCAGATGATGTGAAGAACATTTGAGAAGAAACCAGAATCAATGAAGGTGCGTGATGTTCTTAGATGAATCTCCCTTCAATCTCGCGTTCAAAAATGAACATCACTTCATCTGATGAAGAACGGGGACGCGATATTTTCTTAATTTCATTGTCGAAAGGCCTTCCTTTAGAACTGAATTTGTTAAGGTCTCTCGGCTGTTATAGTGAAGGGACCTCCACGTTCTTGGTGGATGACTATTAAGAGCACAACCTTGTCGTAGTAATATTCTGTGTAAATATGTTCCTAATTTCCAAGGACTTTCTTTACTTGGACAATAATGTACGGTCGCATCGTGAGCGGATTTGAAATGAATTTCTGAAGACGAAAGATATCCTCGATGTTGAGTGGTCTGCATGCTGACCGGACAATAAAGCCTATCGAGCATATTTGTGTTGTACCTTTCAAACAGCAGGCCTGCCAACTTAAAGAAGTTCGAACGCTTGAGGTTTGTCAACCTGGAAGGGGAAAATGCGGGAACTTGCGTGAGAAACATGGCAAAGAGTTACAACACAGACGTTAAACCTTCTAAACCATAGAACCTCTCAAGTATATTCAACAAATTTTCATTGAAAATCTCATCTTTTTTTTCCCACTGTACCGAAATCAACACCGTGTGTTGTGTTGATTTAACACACAAAAGTCGCAGTCACGCTGGGACACCGCATTGTGTTGAATTAACACAGCTATTTTTTGCAGTGTAGAAACAACATATAAAAATTTGGTTTAAATATCTTCAAAATTATGGCCGCTAGCGTGTTAATATATAAATATATACTTTCATATCGTACCGATCTCAATAGGTATATTTTTCTTCGAAATCTACCTAAAAAGGGATACGTTAATGTTTGAAAATATTGCTCTACCATGGTGATTTTTTAAAATATTCCCTGACAATTTGCTGAAATTTGTTTTTCAACCATCCTTTAACATTGAATTAACGGTTTAACTCGCGAACATTTCCGTGAACATCTTGCAGTAACACATTCCAAAATATTTGACGGGGGAGGAGAAATCTCCCTTTCCCCCACCCTGATGCTACTAATGGACACGTTTCCTTAAAATATATCTGCTCAAAGGAACGTTCCTGGTAATGACAAATTCTAACAGCGACCACAACATTTCTTGCAACAATTCGTAAACCAAAAGTCCTCTGACAGATACTCTAAACAGCGGAAAAGAAGTCTCAAAAGGGATTACTTAAATAGTTGATGAATGTCGTATACAAAAGAAATTCTAAAGACAAGTTGCCAAACCTAAATTCCAAATGGTGGACAACTTGTGGAAGTAAGCTGCCATATGTCTTATTTCTTGGTTTTTATCGGTCCTTATAAACGATAAATTGTTACAATGAAACTAAGACATAAATATTATAACAATATGAAACAGAACTTCAGAAATTTGAAATATGACATGTCACAATACTGATAATAAATTAGAAAGTTCAGGATAACTTGCATTAGTTTGTCTATGTTATTAACAATAAATCATACTTTTAGAAAATACTATAGAACAGTTGAGAAAATATAAAGACAGAAAGACGTGAATTATTTTCCATGTCAAAATAACAGAAACAAACAATACTAGAAGAAAAGCTGTTGGTAACTGGCAAGAGAACCCAACTGCTTTTAACCAGCGGAAGCAATCAAGCTGTTCGATTTTCGTTTCGTTTAAAGAGGAAAGCAATGAATTGTTTCTATTATCACGCCTTTCGCTTTATACAGAGAAACAAGAGCCATCTGCTGGGTACTATATTAACCCGTAAGTGCGAACGTGGGGTGTGACAAACCCCACACACTTTTTATTCCTCTACGACACACTGAAGAAATAGTGTTTTACCTTGACCTTTTCAGTACCATTCAGTCAGTATATTACGAATCAACCAAGGGCATGTGCCATTTTATTTTGTGACTGGGTTGTGACGTCACCAGTTACGTAGCTTTTTTCGAACTATGTATTTATTAGTTTTTTTCTGGAATAAATTAATACTGCGAGGGACAAACCCTGGTGAACCGAGCTTTGCGGAGTGTACTGTTGAGATGTGTTGGGCTGATACAGTGGCGAATATGGTAATAGAGTACTAATTTCAAGGCATCACAGTAAGTCTGAAATTGAAGACAGCCAGAACGATAGGATTGAAAGTGAAGTACAAGAAACATGCGAAGATGACAAGTCATCGTCCTGGAAAGAGAATAAAGCTTATGAAGAACGATAGAACCAGCTTAGATGGTCAGCTAAATAAGCAAGGAAAACCTCCCGAATAAAGTGGCATAATACTGTCTTCCACCTTCTCGGGATGGCTTAAAGGACGAATTCCTAGCAACATACATTCTACGTTAGACTGACACAAGTCAGCTGAATAGCTGTGTTATATTCACCTCATTTCCTGAGAACCCCCTGCAAAGCATTTAATGAAATCTCTGGCCCAGGATCTAATAATACCGCACTTAAATGCAAGACTTCTACCAACCGCCTGCAAAGATAATTGCCCATGTCTATCTCCCGCATTCTGATAATAAAACTATCTGCAGAACATCTTGATAATAACTGGGTTCGATGTGCAAAGTGTCTCAAGAAAAGAAATCATACAAAGACCCAGAACACCTGCTTCCGATTGCTGAGCCCCGCTCAGCGGAAAATGTAGTATTTTGTTCTTTGCTGATTGTACTAATTGAGAGCCTTAATTTTTGTTTTTTTTTTAAATGTGTTTTGGAGACACTTTAGTACATTGTAGACACACCTTACTTGCATTACTGTGTACAATTTTAAAATTCCGATTTGATTTGATTTCTGAATTGTATCCTTTTACAGAAATATCTACATTAAAAAAAATACAGATTGTTATAAAGATTTGTGAGGTTTCAAAAAAGAAATATTTGTATATTAATATGGTGCATTTAGTGTAAGTAAGTAATCATCAACTGTTCAAGTGAAACAATATGTACTGAGGTAATAAATCAGATCGAACTCACCTAAAACTACTTCTGCCTCCTCTCACAACACTTGCTGATTGGTTTACTATCTTTCTGAAGTAAAAGCTTCCCCTACAGGCACTGAAAAATAATATTAATGACCAAAGTTAGTTGAATATATAGAAGAAAGACTATCCTGGAGATTATGCTTTCTGCTTCAATAACTTGCAATAAGTACTTCCATTTCTACTTACTTTTGAGTTATACACGAATATCACTCTTTGTTCCATGAGTTAATTTTATCTTGAATATATAACTTAAAGGTCGTAGATTTATGTTTGTTAGCTAATATATTGCGAGTTCTTAAAATGAACGCTAGGTGACTCTCCTGTTTTGTAACACCCTGCTCTCTGGCGACAGAAGGGAAATTCGCGTAACGAAAAACTTTTAATTATTTAATTATAACGGGGTTGTCTTATTGTTACTTAAATTTTTTAGAAAGCATACAATTCGAATTATTTATTTAGGTAGAAATTTATAGGAAATATCCTAGTTATTCTAAAAACGTTACACTATGTAAATTTACCATCAAGATTTATATTGATTGTACTATGATTAATCGAGCTAAACACTGTATGCATTAAGTTAAAACATCGTATTTTAGCGTTTCTCAGTCTTCCCACGCGAAAGTATTTTATGCTGTACTTTATATAATATGAAATATTAACTGTTGTGATATTATCATTCATATATAACATGATTATGAATAGTACTCGTCATAATTACTGTAGTGCTTCAACGTCTCTAATTCTGGATTTAAATGCAATTATACCCCTCCCCCTCCGAACAAAAAAGATTTTTCTTAAGACCGCCATATTGTTTCATTCTAGTCCCCATGATTGGTTTCTCGTAAATTCCCAATCAACATGAGAAACCATAATAGCCATCAATTCTTACAATTAATTAATTTTGGTTTATATTTTAAGAAATAAAAGCATTTTGGAAATTTCTCACCATCTAAAGCATCCTCAAAAATACGAGATATTATAAAAGATATAGATAAACAAAACCCCTCAGGTACTGTAATCTCGTCGACATAGCAACCACTGAATTCATATATAAGAAGTCTACCTTATTTCAAAATTGTCCAAATATTTAAATTTCTGTTAACACATTTACTTGTACTGATTCTAATATTTGATAAAGTAAACTGTATTTGATTTTGTTCGTTAAATAAAGTAAAACGTAATTAATTTAATTATTGTCTCTCTCTTTTCAGATTAAACTGAAGAAGGACTTTTGCCTTCATTGAAGTTTGCAGCCGATTCTCCTTGACTCACGTACACACTACACACATCACACATTTACATCGGACGAAGAAGAAGAAGAAAGATTGAATCAACGATGCATGTGTGAAAAGTGGAAGAGTGTGAGTGCTCTGAGTGTTGTAACTTTTTAGTTTCATTCTTTTTTATACAAAAAAAAGCCTTCTCAATGTTCCAGTGGCCTCAATCATCAAGTGTTAATCCGTGTTTTATATAAGAAAATGTTGCTGATTGCAAAATGAATATAAAAATAGTGCGATCGTCGTGTTGCTTCAATTAATGTTGGTCCTCTCTGCATGTTATTCATGTGAAAAGACATTGTGACACTTTCCTGAATCCAGAGTGAAAATATGGGTGAAAAAACTTTATAAATTATCCGCCATTTTGAGACAGTTTCTACTTGTTGAAGTTTTCATAACCGAAATATGTAATAATTGGAAATAAGTCTTGGTTCTTTCTAAAGACATTCTGTTTTACGTTAAAGATTCATACACCATGACATCTGAGAGTGAACTAACGGGCTTCGATGGTCCTGAGTGCACTGTTGAGAACTGTTCTGCTTCTATATTCGATGCTAACAATACATGTAACGTTACAGGTAATGTTACATGCTACGAATATGGTTGCCCAAATAATCACTC
Organism: Lepisma saccharinum; assembly: GCA_022664845.1. Taxonomy (NCBI): domain Eukaryota; kingdom Metazoa; phylum Arthropoda; class Insecta; order Zygentoma; family Lepismatidae; genus Lepisma; species Lepisma saccharinum. The sequence continues at coordinate 125,994 of JAGDQP010001003.1, read as the reverse complement.
GTTTTGGCTTCTCTTCAGCCATCAAGTCATGTACGTCATTTTGTGCGTTGTTGGTCTTATAGGAAACAGCTTAGTTATCTATGTTGTTCTTCGATTCTCGAAAATGCAGACTGTTACCAATATCTATATTCTTAATCTTGCTATATGTGACGAATGCTACCTAATTGGTATCCCTTTTCTTGTTAACACGATGGCTGTTGGTAGTTGGATCTTCGGGGAAGGTATGTGTAAAGTCTACATGGCGAGCACAGGAGTTAATCAAATAACAAGCACGATCTTTCTCACAATTATGAGTGCTGATAGATACATAGCCGTGTGTCATCCTATATCAGCAACGAAGTTACGAACTCCGATGATATCTAAACTCATTTCACTAGGCGCCTGGACAATAAGTGCTGTTATTATGATACCAATATTTAAGTACTCTTCAGTTAAAGTAGGTGACAATCGCACTACCTGTAACATCTTCTGGCCAGACAGTTCCGATGGCGCACACGGGAAAGCGTTTATTATTTATACTTTCGTTCTAGGATTTGCTATTCCTTTACTGTTAATGTTTGTATTCTACGTTAAAGTGATTCTTAAACTAAAGACTGTAGGACCTAAAAATAAGTCAAAGGAAAAGAAGAAATCACACAGAAAGGTGACCAAATTAGTATTGACAGTTATCACTGTCTACGTCATCTGCTGGCTACCCTATTGGATTACGCAACTATCACTTGTTTTCCAAACCTCTGAATGTCATTCCACTGTGTTAGTGATAATTTTCTTACTGGTAGGTTTTCTGGCGTACTCCAATTCAGCTATGAATCCAATCTTATACGCTTTTCTCAGTGATAATTTTAAGAAAAGCTTTGTCAAAGCGTGTACTTGTGTCTCTGGTACTGAGGCCAATGCAGCTCTCAATGTCGAGAATAGTGTTTACCAAAGAAGAAAGAAAGGCTGCGCAGAAAAGTTGAGAAGTAGCAAAGGAAATAGGGGCTCAGAACGGGGAGCTTTACTTCGTGATGGTACCGAGGCCTCAACGGGGATAACTATGACCTCTCGTTCAAATTTAACATTACCTACCAGCCTTGACAAAGATTCCGTTAAAAATGGTACACATACAGAACAAAGCAACGACGCGGAAGAATCAGAACAAAATATTGCTGTGTGTTCTTTATAAATAGGTCCCCATTCTACGCTTAAGAACTCTGAATCAGCCACTACGCCGAAGGCGTCCTGTTATCAATGTTTTAGGTATATTTGACCAATTTGTCGCTAGATGCCACCACATGGTTTACTCAATTCCAAAGCAGTAAACGAACAACAGTCAATATAGGCACGTCCAAATGTTAAGTAATCCTTTTCCTGATAAAACAAAAATGAGAGAGAATATATTACGATACTGAAATTTCCATTCATGAATTTTTAAACTTGGACTGACCAACATCTAGGCAAGTACAAATCAAAAGAAAATTTAAGACTCAGAAATCATATATTTTATTTTTCAGTTTTGAAAACATCGTCAACCTCATCAACAACAGAAGATAATATTATAATGTGTTTTTCTAAGTGTGTGTGTATGTGTGATGGAATGATCGCCCTATATTTTTAAACCTCTGGAAGATTTTTTGGCACTACAAAAGGATACATCTCGAAACGATATGCCTAAACCAAATACATTTTATCACCAGGCAAGATTAAGTGATGATGGATTGTCCCAAAATATCGATTACTTCTACCACTGAATTTCGTTCAGGTAATTTAATGATAAATATATTTAAATGCTTCGTCTCCATTAAAAGTTTTAAGTAAAAAAAAATATGTGTATATTCAGAACGACGAACAAAATTAAGTTTCATCTAATATGTTTCTACGATAGTAGTAATTGACACTCTAATAATTAGAAGATGTGATCTCTTTATACTGCCCAGAAAGTACATTTCAAGAACCCAAATAAAGGCTCTAGATTTTTTAGAGATTGTAAGAGTTATTGCTTTTGCCGACAGTGCGGCGCTGTTGTATTATTAACACATAAAGTAAAATTCTTATTAGATTTAGATTGTACAATATTTGCTAGACTAAAGAAAATATACTATTTTACATAATTTAAACATGTTACTCAAGCGTTTAATTTTAAATCAAGCTGAATTAAAGGAAAGCTTCTTTACTTACATTCATTTATTTATTTTTTTAAAATCTTTTATACAAGTTTTATCGGATACTTTTGTTTTTAAAGGTAATAACTAAATTTAAATTTATCAATCAGTTTAACAAGTTTCGTTATTGTGATTATTTTTTAAAAATTTATTTTGTGATCTGAAAATGAAACATTGCTTGAAACTTTTGTTGTAGAGATGAGGCATTTACACAAAATTCAAAATTTACCGTAGACGCTTCATAACATAGAAGTCGGCTAATAATATAGTGATAGAGATATATAGAATATAATTATCTGGATTGCGGATTGCAATTTAAGTACTAAAATATATATTTTTTTTTATCATCATTAAAATAAAATTTTAAAATAACAACTTCAATTATATGTACGCAATCAATAGTTCCTAGTTATGTATTAGTGTATTATTTTCAAAAATACATTTAAGTTAATAATGAAATGTAAATGTCTCGCTGAACATAACTTACATATTTGAAGATTAATATATTTAGTTACTTGATTTATATGCATTAATTTTTTTAATAAATATGCATTAATTAATTTTAAATGTTTGAAACATATGTTACTAATAAAAGCATCTCCCTCGCTTTAGTTGATTAAGAACAAATTATACTGTTATTTAATGGAGGTAATGCTTATCGAAGATAGCAATACTCTTGATATTGGTTTTAAATATTGTGTTCCGTGAAATAGTAGTTGTAATTTCAATTTGATAATACATAAAACATTTTCCCCTCTAAATTACTCTGTTCAAAGTCATATTCAATTTTTGGAATATATTTTTTGACATCGCCGTTAGTTTGACACTAGGATTATTTTCGTTATTTCTCAAGGTCATTTCTACAATCGAACGCTAAACTTTTAGTCAGAGCTAAGTTGAGGCCAAGTCTGATTTTGGTCAATATGAGAGTACGCAAAATGAGTTGGCCTCATCTTAGCGCTGACTAGAAGTTTAGCGGTTGATTGTAGAATTGACCCTTAGACCATTCCCCCATGGTCTAGTGGTTACGGCCTGGATTTAGGATCGACGTTGGGAAGGCACAAAGAATAAAACCCTAGTGTCGGCCATACTGATGGATATTATCCAGGGCTTTCCTAAGTTTTACTATAGGAATTTCGGTATTGTACCTTGACAAAAGCACTGGTAGCTATGTTTCCCTTACATTGTATCATAATTATAATCGCTGAGGGATGGCATATCCTTAGACATGTGATTTGTTATGATTATAGCTGTTCATCGGACATATAATTGAGGCGTTCTCCGGAAGAAGAGACAATACAAAATTTGTTAGTTTGAGAGAAATGAAAACCAAAGTTTGTGTAAAAACTACTTGCATTTCAATATTCGAAATTCACAGAAAAATAAATGAAATTTTAAGGAATTTGTTATGGATTTGTTTTTTCTACAGAAATTGTGCCTCACATTCTAAGTTTAATATCAGTCCAATTGTCCTCAAATTTCAAAGCTGGATGTTTTGAACTGAAACGTGTTGATTTTGATTCTGAATTCGAAACTTTTGAATTGCGAAATTCAGGGTGGGTACAGCACAAAAGATCTTCAACTTGAAAAAAAAAAATCACCTGATTTTCGTTGAGGTTTCTGAACAAAGTAGAGTTCAGTTTTGAAATTAGAAGTTTTTTATATCTAAATTTAACAATAACTTACTAAATTCCGAGATGTAAGATTGTGTCTTCAAAGACTGACGAATTCAAAGAATTTTCCATTCCCAAAATCCAGTAGGGCAGTAGACCAAACAGATTTAATTATGAAAAATTATCTGATTTTCGTCATATTCAAGATTTGTTATTCTGATGGGTACTCAGTTCAGTTCCGATTTTTTTAAAAAAAATAATAATATCTTCGGAGATCCATTCTCGTGGTAACCTGGAACGAATTTGTGTTGAAAATACGCAAAAATTAAATTTATAAACGCTATTTAAGTAACTCCGATAAGGTTTACCAAAACAGTCTGAAAATCAAAGAAGTCACAAGGTCGAACGGAGATGGTGGATAAAACTTAAGATATAGAGACCTTTGGTAAAACAAATTTCAAGATTTTAAAACGTTCTCTGCTTTAAATGTTTAAAATGACTGTTGAATCCATTTCACGCACGATCAGACAGATTTCAGTAGATGAATCTACTTCTCCCAAAACGTTACTATGGGTACTTTTTGTGTTATATGGTTTCAATATTTAAATCTTCATAAATATATAAAAAAAATAGTATCTCACATCGTGTTTTATAAATAATTAGATCTTATAAATCACCAATTCATCGAAGATATAGTCTCATTGGCTTCATATCAAATCTTACATAAATGTAGGCATAATTTATGACAGTTGGCGATTATTAGAACGATACTACTCCATTCTTCTCAGCGCTGTACAACATTCCAGAGTCTTTGACCAATCACGTGACTGGAATAACGAATAAAAAATGGCCTCAAAGTAAATCAAAATAGGAGAGAAAGGTTTCTCAACGCAAATAATAATACATAAGAATAATGTTTCTCAAATTTTAAAACATCGAAAAGCACTGATAAATTTAAAAGAAACGTATATGGTATCTTACTCCAGACAGAGCGAATAATACAAATACTAAGAAGAAATAATAAAAACAACATTTTAAAGACAAACTTTTCTTTAACAATTCGTACTAAAAGTAGAAAAAAAATTGTTTAAGCATGACTAAAAAGAACAGCATGGAGCTCTCATATAAGTCACTTTATAAATTCTTGAATTGGGGTGAAGAATGCTTTTCGTTTTAGTCATACATAAACAAAACTATTTTTACATTCTTTTCTTTAGTTCACAGTGTTTCGTGGTATTCTCAAATCTTGCAACGTTAATTCAAATCATTTTCCGACGCGTCCAATGATTACATTTTGCACAGTGACGTAAGTCGGGTATTAATACAATATTCCATTGTTACTTTCACATATTTCTATATATTGATATAGTTTAAAAGCATATTTTAATATTTCCTTTAAATATGGACTACTTTATCCTGAAATATATACTAGCCTGCAAAGATTTCGGGTTACGCTGGTTGCAGAGCATTTTAGGATTTGGGTCACTAAACATTAGCTTGAGAAAAAGTATCCGAATAGCGAAATAACTAAAAATTTAATAAAACTTTCTAAAGACCAACTTTTCTAAAAAAAAAAAAAATCGTACTAAAAAATAATTTTATTTATAGATGGCTAAAAAGAAAATCATGGGGCGCGCCAATTCAAGAATTTATAAAGTAATTGTATATGAGACCGCGACCCATGATTTCTTTTTAGCTATGCATAAACAAAATTATATATTACATTTTAGTACGAATTGTTTAAGAAAAGTATATCTTTAAAAAGTTTTTTTTTTGGTACGAATAGTTAAAGAAAATTATGTCTTTAAAATGTTGTTTTTATTGTTTTTTCCGAGTTATTTCGGTGTTCGTATATTTCTTCTCAAGCTATTTTTTTTACCCAAATTCTAAAGTGTTCTGCAACCAAACGGCACATCGTTGCAGGCTAGTATTTATTTTAGAATAAAGAAGACATTATTATAAATATTAAAACATACTTTTAAAAGATGTAAATATATAAAAATATATAAAAGTAACAATGGAATATTGTATTGTCACCCGGCTTACGTCACTGTGCGGCATTTCATCATTCTATGACTTTGTAAGTGAATTAACTTTACGTTCCAAGATTTGATTATACCACGAACCATTCTGAACTAAAGAAAATAATGTAAAAAAAATAAGAAGAAGAAAGTTTTTAAAGACATTATTTTCTTAATCAATTCGTATTAAAAAGTAAAAAAAATAATATTGTTTATGCATGACCAAAACGAAAAGAATCGAGCGCGTCATTTCAATAATTTATGAAGTGACTGTATATGAGAGTGCGCCGCATGCTTTTCTTTTAGTCATGCATAAATAACATTATTTTCTTTTACTTTTTAGTACGAATTGATTAAGAAAATAATGTCTTTAAAAAGTTTATTATTATTTTTTTCGAGTTATTTCGATGTTCGGATACATTTTCTCAAGCTAATTATTTTGTGACACAAATCCTAAAGCGTTCTGCAACCAGGAAAACCCAGGTTGGTGAAGGCTAGTATTTATTTTAGGATAAAGAAGTTGAGAATAAAAAAAAAATATTAAAATTTGTTTTTAAAATATAGAAATGTATGAAAGTAACAATGGAATATTGTGTTGTCACCGGATTTACGTCGCTCTGCAAAATTTCATCATTCTATTACGTCGGGAAATGTGTTCAATTAACATTCCAAGATTTGATGACACCGCGAACCATTGTGAACTAAAGAAAAGAATGTAAAATACGAAAAATTGTTCCGGCTAATCTGCACGCTAGAGCCATCTATCGACTAAAACTAAAGTCGCTATATCGCGAGCAAACATCTCAGCTCCAACTATCCGTGAAACCATAAACTACCAGAAGGAGAAACTAAGCAATACAAGAACAGCTGTAGGTCATTGTCAGTTAGTAGAGCATTGACTGTGGCCTGGGTTCGATTTCTGCAAGCAACTTTCCTGACTAAGCTGTTCCTTCAGTTACACCAGTCAAAACAAATATGATACCTTCAATTTAGGTCCCAGCTGACTGCTTCCAGCATCCTTTTCTCTACTCAGTCCTGGCCTGAAACATAGACACCTAAAGGCCATAAATAAATTGAAATTTAAAGGCGAAAGGTATTAAACCTATAATTTTGACGCGTCTCAAATGAGGCAAACTTCCTCTCCTCTCCGGTTGTTGGAACAACAAAATCTTATTCACTTATACAAACCTTACAAATAGATGTAACTTAACGAACAATTACAATAAACCTAACCTATAAATAAAAGCAATTTCAGAAAAACAAATCCTTATAATTGACCATCCAATTGTTCATTACAAACTGAGGGTGTAGAGCATGCGCTAACCAGTCCACACATACATTTAAGGCAGTGAAAGTAACTATACGTATAGGCTATTAGTTTCAAAGACACTAGTCTATTACACAAATTATAACTTACAGGTAGTGAGCTATAATTTATGGTACTGGAACGCTCGATTGCTTTACAAACCAAGTTAGTGTCTGAAGCCAGATTAAAAGAGGGAATAATTTATTTTGTTGCTTCGCTTCAGGCAAACTTTCAGTTCTAATTCAGTTTTGTTGTTGCTGTTTGGCTCAGTTTTTGCTGTATTAATTCGCCCAAATAAATACAGTACAATATGAGTTATACGCGCAGCCCAGTAACTGCATAGCATAAATTAAGATAAGTGTAAACAAGTTTAGATCTGCGATTAGACTAACAATCACAAATACTCCGGTCCCATTTAAGCCACTCAAGTATTCATATTTATAAAATAGACTGGCAACACTGACAACTGCATTGTTTTAGGTTACGAAAAATTCGCAGTGCTTGTGCCGAATAATGTTTATGCTAAGTTTGACGCAGCTAGGTGTACCTCAATGGAAACAACTTAAATAATTGATTCTTTTTTAATATGCTGGCAACACTGAACCAATCAAGACTTTCGGCTTTGCTTATACACACCATTGTTCGATATTGTATTCCGCCCCCGACAACTTAATTTTATTCCTGCACGTACACTTTGACTACTTTTCGAATGACATCTCATACATGTCTCTACATCTTATGGTTAGTTATATATATGTTTGGCATGGGCTGGCAACACTGGCAACTGTGTTTCTGGGAGCAGAAGCATCCGCAGTAGGTTCCTATTGTGTCCAACAATGTTTATGCCAAGTTTGATGTTGCTATGACTAATATAATGGAAGTTATTAAAATAAATACAATTTTATAGTCATTAGGCTGGCAACACTGGTAAGAGAGTTGTTTGGGAACGTAGGTCCTCTCAGTGTTTTGTATTGTGTCGAATCATATTTATACCAAGTTTGTTGCAACTAGGTATAACTGAATTGAAGCAATTTGAATATTTTAAAGAAACTTTTAGAAAATAGTTTGGCAACACTGAATTCCTGCACCAACCAGGACGGTTTTAGAGTCCCTGAGTTAGCTTGGTCAAGACCTTGGAACGATGCCTCAAGCATCTCTGTATACCTTTCAGTTCCTGAGATTTAATTTCTCGACGTGGACAAACAGAATGAGTGGTCCTTTTCAGCTTTAGCCTCGTTACCAAAGAAACTAAAAATGGCCACAGTGTCAACAAGTGTAGAAACTTTGCTAGAACTATTGGCAAATAATGACCGTCAATAAACTTACATGGGAACAAGTGTAGAAAATAGTTCGAAGATACCAAGTTCACGGCTATACTTCTTCTACGGGTGTCAGTTCATAAAACTTGTTATACTTGATACCGCAACTAAATGAGGAATTGTGTAGGGCCGCAATAAGGTCGATCGTAATAGAATCTATTCATACAGCCACTGCAGTGGCCCATGGGAACCACAGCCGAGACGATCCAACTGATCCACTCACATTAAGGTGGAGACACGTGAAGAACAGAGGACATATTGCTACTTCTAAAAAAGATAACCAATCGTAGGCGAACCCGTAAAATTTAGTAAAACTAGGGAAAAGCCAATTAAGGATGACTGAAACCTAGATCGAACTCGGGACCTTCCAATTACAAGGGAAACTTAGTACTGACAACTCTAGCTTATTGGTGGTCTTTGTCACCCAGTCCCTGTGATCTAATGATTACGGTCACAGATTTTGTATTGACACTAGAAATGGAAGCATGTTCGAGTCCTGTTGCCCACCATACTTTTTGAGAATTTCTGATTTCCTCAGATTAAGCAGACAAGTGTCAAAATCTGAAAAAAAAATTGTACATTAAGCACACATAATGGAAGAATTAAATATTGTCATATGCGAAATGCCTTTATTAGAATAATTTTTATTGTCTTAACAATCCGAATAATACCCGCATAACAAAAAATCGAACAATATTATTTGGATAACAAATAATCGAACAGTTCCACCGGAAGAATTATCAGATAATGAACAATTGAACCATAGTCCGACTCATGGATATTAGACAATAATGCGAATACTAATTAATCGAACAATTATTCGGATAATGAATATTCTATTAATTAATATCCGCTGAAGAGTTAATTTCTAATTTACCTGAAGAACCAGTAATTATACTTTTATACACCCAGACCTTGTAAGCAAGTGGACTTGAACCTTATAGCCAACCATCCTAACTAAACTATGCCGAAGGTTTTTCCTTAGTCACATCACGGGAATGCCGTGGTATTAATGTATTTACTGACTTATATGCTTAAGAATGCAAAAGTAGGTACTCAAATTTTTAGAGTATGTGTTTAAAAACGATAAAATTGTCATAAAGGAATTTAAGAGTTAACAATTTCAGAAATAAATTGGGGAAAATATTATACTAAGGAATATATTTAGTGTTTTACGAAATATAATACGATTAATTGTTTCCATTCACATGTTCTTAGGTGAGAAAAACTGAGAATATATAGAATTTAGTAGTTTATGAACATACTGCAAATAATACTTTCTAATATCTATGCACACTGTTAAAACTTTTACGACCCATTTCTGTAGAAAGATAGGTGACTATAACTGCCTAGAAATTTCCTATAACTTGGCTACTAAAAAGATCCACCTTGATGGTTTCAGGAAAAGAAATCGAGATTTGAACAAGTGTTCTTTAGTTGGAAGTCCGCCGTCTTAGACTCTTTCTAATTATTTGTTATAAAGTTTACACTTTTATACCATGAGTACAGAATCTTGATTACCTTATATAGTATTTAACTTTTATACGAATACACTGTTTTATAAACCAAATTAAAGCTATTTAGAAAACATTCTGAATATCCTTAGTAATTCAAGATAATATTTCTTCTACTTGTTTAATATCATATATAGCTCTGTATAATGACTTTAAAAAACGATTTTCGATACATTACTATCGGCTGCTCGTGCTTTCAAGTAAATATCGTAGCCCAACTTCACTATTTCTTCGTCTACTTTACTGGGGGTTCTCCTTTCAATAATTGCGATATTTGAGAACAGAGCTCATCCAAAGATTTTTTTTTTTCTTAAATGGGAAGCCATGAAAGTTACAAGTTCTTCTACCTGGAAGAACTCCGCAAATCTTCTTTCATATTCCGTTCGCAAATCATCTGGTTGCGTTGCTAAAGACTCGAACGTGGTAAATGTTTTACTCCTGCACTAATTCTCCGTACAATTGAAGTGTTTCAAATCATCCTTCCTTAGCTGAGTACCAAACATCGTAATCTTTCCCCTGAAATTCTTAATCATACTCATAACGTCAATCAGAGATTTGTTTTTTTTTCTTTCCTTGTAAGCTCAAGTTTACTTCATTCAGCTTTTCGCTTATATCACAAAGAAATGACAGTTTCACTAACCATTGCTGGTCTTCCAACTCAGGATGACATTCCCCTCGTGATTTAAAAAACTCTCTAATATCTGGAAGAAGACTTCTGAAACTTCTTAAAATACAGCGCAAATGAGCCAACGTGCATCTGTGTGCAAAAGATCATCTCCATCTTCAACTAAACCTTCTCCAAATGAAGCTCGAAACGTACGTCTTGGTAAGCTCCTGGTTCGAATCGAGTTGACAACGTTGAATGCTGGGATTATAACGTCATCTGAACTAAGAATTTTGGAACATAACACTTGCTGATGAATCACGTAATGGTAGAATGTGAACGTAGGGATATCACCGTGTTCTGGCAGAGTGTAATGATATCAACCTTCTTCCCAACCATAGCTTGTTCACCATCTGTTGTAATGGACATTAACTTGTGTATAGGAAAATCTGTCTTTCTAAAATAATATTTAAATGCTATGTAAATATCTACACCACTTGTTTATCCCCTTCAAGGATATAACGATCAGAAGGTCTTCTTTTGACAACACATCAGGAGAAAATACATAACAGCGCTGTGTCAGGAAAATCTGTCGATTCGTCAAACAGTACAGACAGAAAACTGCAGATCTTGCCCCCCCCCCCCCTCCCCAACTGGTCCTCCACATTTGAAACCATAAAAGAGATACGTTTCTTATAGCAGAGAGTATTTATTTTTATTTCTGAAATCACTAAAAAAAATTATCTCACCAGCTTTACATAAATCTTCCTTCGATGATAATTTAATAACGTCCGCGACCATAAAGTATGCTAAGGTAACCAACCGCCTTTGACCTACTGCCATTTTTGGTAAACATGGACTATTGGAAAATCATCTTTGACTTCAGGTGAGAAACTTTGGCTCTTCGAGTTTCACTACCCGCGGGAAATTCTGCAGTGATGGTGGACGGTTTCGGAAATGTCTTTCTACATTAACCTTTTAAGGAACGCAACGGTTGCATTACAAAGAACACAGACACACTTATCTTTTAGTATAATAAATATAGTCTTGCTCCTATTCACTTTGATAGTGGTAAGTCTTTTGTTTCTTATTACCTGGTGCACTCATGGTGCACTGAGCGGTATGTAGACGACTAAAGCAGGCCACACACGTTTAGGAAATCCTTAAATAAGAAACTGTACAGTTATTCCTTTGAGGATTTCATCATTTGATCGGAAATCCTCCATGCACACACACACGTTCAGGAAATCCGCAAAGGAAAAACTATATAGTTTTTTTTCCTCTCCGAATTTTCTGAACGTGTGTATGCAAAAGTGCGGAGTTATAACTGTACAGGACGAAATGATTGAAGCGAAAATCGATCCGGAAAAACTGCATAGTTTTAACTGAAGAGGCCGTCTTAACTATACAGTTATTCATCTCAAGATCTTCTTAACGTGTGTGAGCATGGAGTTTTTTTGATCGGATGAGAAAATCCTCAAAGGAAGAAAACTGTACAGTTAAAACTGAGCAGTTTTTGTCCACACAAGTTCCGGAAATCCTGAGGGGAATAACTGTACAGTTTCTCCTTTGAGAATTTCCGGATCGTGCGTGGCCTTCTTAACAAAGTGCCGACAACAGCCTCACAGAGTTTACAGTCTTACCGATCGGGAACTATCAACCAGTGTCACAGTGTTCCGTAAGGTTACGAATAACTGCCGACTGGCAAGCATTTTCTAGAGGCAATGTTGTTTCTAACAATGTAATCAAACCGGCCTTATTGCTAACAACACCATAGTGTAGAAGAAGAAAGCTTTCTATCACACATTGTTCCGTCGTTCAATAATGAATTGTTGGTTACTCCGGTAACGCAAAAGATTTACTTAACTATTTTGAGCTATAAAATATTTCTCTAAATAAGTTAATGAATACTATCCAAACCCAATTCCACTACCTTGCCCAATTCCAATAATTAGAACGGGAATTGCGATTGAAGAGTATTAGTTAAGTTATTTAGAGAAATATCTCCAAACACACAGTGTTAGGACGAATTTCGCCTATAGTACAAACAACAAAAGTGTTCGGCATATTTAACTTAGTGTTGCGTTTTATATTTGTCAACTGTTTCACTTGCTATGTCAAAATTACTGAAGTATTCAGTGTAAATATTAGGACAATAATTTTACTTAATCTTCTTCCCTCTCTCGATGAATTCCTGAATTAAATACTTTGTTTTCCATAGCATCAATCCTGAAAAGCACTAATATGTTCACAGTTCATCACTCGTGTTGGACCACAACAATACCACTTTTATACCAAATATATAAGAAAGCCCAAGAGCTACTGAATTATTTACAACAATCCAAAGCGAAGGCAAAGATGATTTAGATTTTTATATGGTTAAATAATATATGACTGAACAAAGAAACAAACGAATTTTTATCCTCATACAACAGTTAAAAATCCAGAGAGGTAAGTAATAAAATGTTTGTGACTATGCTTAATAAAATCCGTATGATATAACAGAGCACCGCGAGCTACCTCTCGCGGCTTGTCGGTCGGCTGGTAGGCCGTAGGCGACGCTTAGGACACCACTGTTGTAGACAATGGCCTTAGTTGCTAACGTTTTCCTTTTGACAGGAAGTATGCTCGCCCAGGAAAGCCATCCTTCAAGAATTTGATAGGTTTAAGTCATACCTGTGTGTTCTCTAGATAACACTTAAATTATTGAATAAGAAGTTAGGAAGAACAACCGCAAAGACGTAAATTCTTTAAATGGAGAAAGATGATCAAATTAAAAGAACCTGAAAACTGGCATTTCCAGATTTAAATCGACGAGTTAAATCTTGGTCAATGAACTAAAATATGATATTCGCTTGAAATCTGATACTGCAGATACGAAATTCCTCCTACCGATCCTTGGATAACACTTTGAGTGTAACTGCTATTAGAGAACTATCTCAAACCTATCCTTTCTTGCTTTAAAGAAACACGAAAAAGGATTTTATCTCCTCTTTGTTATTGTAAAGGGCTTTCTCTTATCCGTGTAAAAGAAACTAACAGAAAACATTCTTAATCGTCTGTGAAAAAGAAAATTCCCCTGCTTCTAATCTTAGAGTAACAGTATTCCAGATAGCACAAGGAAGTCCAACGGACGTTCAAGCAATGTCCTGCCCGGAGCAATCGGATGTCAAAGGGACATCCCATAAATACATCCCATGGGGCGTCCAAATGTCCTCCTTAGTCCCGAAAATGGGATTCACATGGGAAGCCCGCAGAACATGATTACGACCAGACCTGAAACAAGTCACCGAATCCATCGGGACAATTTTCGGACAGGGTCGCTGGATGCAAAGCAGATATTTCATTCTTTCAATATTAGCTATACACTGTTCGGTTTGAATGAACTGTCTACCTGCGGTGACCGGGAGAAGTGGTATTATTCTCCAGAATAGAAAATATACGACGACGAAAAGTTCCTAGCAATAGTAATAACATATGGAAATAGTCTCATGGAAAAAGTAAAAATGCTGCTCGAGGTGTGCAAATACCTCCCTCGGAAATACAAATCTGAAAGAATTTTGTGTTCGAAGTACTAAATAGGATAAAATATTAAAATCTTTTAAAAATCTCAAAAATAAAGTCTGTGTACATAGCTCAGTTTTAAAAAATCTCACACATTATATTACACTGGTGCGAATGAAATGTCCGCCCCAGGTGTGTTATGTCCAGACTTCAAAATAATGAAAAACTACATTACCTGGTTAATCACAGTAGTGAATATCTGCAGCCAAACACTTGCCAACGCTCAGCCAATGCAACGTTCGGATTCAATTGCGAAAGAAGCCTGGAGTTTACAATGCGAAGAAATCTACCTGCATGTTGCACCGCGCGATTATTGGGGAACACCTTCCCTGCTAAAAAGTGGCCGAGATGCCAGAAGAGGCGGTACTTACTAACTTCAAAAATTGTGATTCTTCACTCACAGAGCAAAATTTTATTTTTAAACCTTAAATGCCCTTTCTAGGAAATATTTTTTAAAATCTTATATTCGGTGTCCGGTTTGAACTTGTAACCGGACACCGGATAATTGACAAAACCGAACTGTCCGGTTCAAAACCGGACGGTTGGTAACCCTAGATGGGATGGTACTTTAAGTATGCTCTGACCGATACCTTCGTCATTCTCTACTCTTCCCTACCCTATCTCGACCTGAGCCAGTGATGCGAAAACCACTAATGATTCAAATCAAATTAAATTGAACCCTCACTTTCATACCTAGTATGAAGGGTATTATACATTGTGTAAATACGTATGCGCTTAAATTATAACAGGAGTAATAGAATCATTCTTAGAATGTATATATACTTCTCGCTAAGAACTTAAACCGAAATAAAAACGAAACATTGTATGTGTTTGCTCTTTTACAAAACATCTTTTAACCCACCTTTATCAAATACATGACCTAGCCCAAAAGAACCCAATTCATAAGCTAACAGCAGGATTCGAAAATATCCGGAATCACTACATAACCATAAACAAAATATTAAGTACACTATTCTTCCATCAACGTAATAATTCTATGACAATATCATGCTTTTGACGTTGTATTGTTATGTTACATTAATTTTGGATAATACGATAGTTAATACTTATCATGAGATGGTACATCTAGACATTTTCCTGCCATCTAGCGAGGAGAGAATGCAGATGAATTACTTGATTCTGCCAAGAGATGGCTCTAACGTACAGTAAAGCCGCTAAGCTATTTTTCCGTTGTGTGTGTGTGTGTTTTTTTTTATCTGCTGGAACGCTTTTGAAACAGAAAATATCCTTCACTTGACATCTTATCGTCATTTAACGCCTTCTATCTTTGACGCTAACTTTGCACTGAATTTCCATTCCCGCTAGGGCTACCCTACATATTGGCCATTTTATTGTAAAACTAGATGAACGAGTTAATATTTAAAATTTGTCAATATATATTGACGACGTGAAACTATTCTTGTGTTGTTCTAACGTAAGCTATTTATCCTTAAGCCCGATAATTTCGTCAGACCATTTAATAAGAACGTTACCGGCATAAAATAAAAAAGATCACTACACAAATACAGTTTTCCACCTTTGAAGGACGATATGAACTCAGGAAATCTATACTTATCCCCAAGTTGTCCTTACACCTCCCACACATTGTTAATTCTGGCGAGCACTCTGTTTAAGCTGTAGACTATCAGTAACTTCATTTATCATGAAAGTTATGAAAATTTATTACAGAAAGGCTTTCAAATGAAATCTTTGTATACCTGACATCAGTAATACTACGATGTATTAAAAAAAATATATATTTTCTGGAGTGAATTCGCAATTTTGGCCAAAGCCTGTCATGTCTGAAAGATGGCGTTCCTCTGTGATCACACTTCTGAGAATAGGGATGGGAAATGTAGCCATCAGAGTAGTAGCTACTGAAGCCAGACCAGTAGCAGTACTTGAATGAAGTGCCACCCCGCATTCGCTTTGTGAATCTGTAATACGTGTGGTGTTTAGAGTGTATAGCGGATAAGATTGTAGCTAAAGAAAGTTTCCCGTGGTCCAGTGGTAACAGTCCGAACTTCACTTTATATGTAGGAACGTGTTACAGTATCCAATAGTAGCCATGAAAATAGTTGCAAATATAATTATTAAAGGAATGATTACGGGTTCGACTCCCGAATCTTAAATGCATACAAAATCTCGGTTACGATCTTTAATATATTATGACTTAGGACGACTCAACTCTTTCCAATATAAACCGACATATGCAAATCCTATCCCGCACAGCACAAGTACATTCAATGAACATTCATTGAACGCATCCAAGCCTTCCATTTTGTATCCATAAGGCATGAAATAAAGGAGGCAAGGGACGTCCATCGGATGTCCAAAGTAGACTCGATTGTTACGTCCAGTGGATGTCCATATGAAGTACGATTATGGACACGTAAGGACTTTAACTGATGTCCATTGGAGGTCCCGTAATACGTACACGTTTGTCCAATGGACATCCACTGGATGTCCCATTTTAAGTCCAAAAGATGTCCAGTGGAGCCCCATGAGCAAACGTTTTGTAGGCCAACATGAGGCCTTCATAACGGAAGCTTACTGAATTTAGGAATTCATATTTACTTGGAAGTTGTTCATTGCCTTCATGATGATATATTATTAGTGTGAACATTTTCAATTGTCTTTCGCGGGATTTGAACCTTGGAACTTCTGATTTGTTATATGTCACTGTAACCACTCGGCTACGCAGTCGCCTACAGAATTACTGATATTTTATTGTTCCTTTTATATTACGAATACGAAGACTGTTTCTGAAGTAAAGGCATCCTTAAAAGTACAAGGTAGTCTAACTCTGCAACACTGATAACAAAATATCAACATTTTAGTTACTTTCTGCAATGTCCGCCCTTTTCATAGATTCAGATGATACTGGGACATTACAATATATCGTTAAGTGTGTGCAAGAAAATCAACCACTATGAATCAAAAGTAAATATAGTACCACAACTGTAACCATGTCACTTTTATAACCCGATGACCCGAATGACTCGTGAATTGGTCTTTACTCAAAATTACGTCTGACTGTGGTCTTGGCTACTCGATAATCGAATCAACTGAATTGGCTCGGTAGTCCAACCTTGACCGGATGAACTTGGTTTTGTTCGTGTGGTTTGAATCAAATACTTTTGTATTTTATGGGATTCCTTGAGAAATGAGCTTATTTAGGGGTATTCCATCAATGAGAATTTTAAAACAGTTTTTAGTTTTTATCCTATTGAATACTTCAAATAAAAACCTTTTAGATAAGCCTTTCCCGAAGAGAGAGAGAGAGAGGGGGGGGGGAGTATTTGCACAATTCTAGCAGAATCTTTGTTCTTTCCGAGGATATGAGACTAATTCCATATGTTGTTACTATCGCTAGGAACTTTACAGCGTCGCATTTTTCGTGATCTCGACATAACACTCCAGGTTGAATTTAAATTTTATTTCCGGCTTACTTAGGCATCTAAGGCTCTGGCCGGGATATGGGAGAGAAAAAGATGTGGGAAGGTGTGAGCCAAAGCCTAAGTTGGAGGTACCATTCCGGCACTTGCCTGGTGTGACTGAGGAAAACCTCTGAAAAAAAACGCAGTCAGGATGATCGGTCGCTGAGATTGAACCAAAAATCTTCCGACTGCTAAAACCCCCGGTCCCTGTCATTCCTGAAATAAACTCTTCAAACGCAACAGTGTACAATAAGTAAAGTATCAAATATCTGCTTTGCCCCGATAATCCAATGACACGGTCCGAAACTTGATCCGAATGACCAAGTGACCCGTTTCAGCTCTGACTCGTACATCAATAATTTAACTTAACCCATTATTATAACTATGTTACAGCTGTATTTCTATTATGCATTCGAGATATTTATCCTTTCATTTTACATGTCAAGAGCATATTACGAAACACAACATTTGGACATGTTCTATAGGATAAAGTTTCGCTCTCCTAGTTGCACCACGGAGATTCTGCGAAAGAACGGTCACATTTCTTGTACTCTGCACATCAAACTTACTCACTAATTACCATTTTTATTGGATGGTATGTTCTAGAAAAAGAATTTACAAGGGTTTTGCTAGATTAATAAACAAAGTTTGGTTATGATCTGAACAGTTTTAGATCTGAATGTTCACGTGTAGGCTGCGAATCTCACCACTTTCTCTTTGAAAACACTCTCTCTGCTACACTAATTGCCACTAAAATGCCACCGCAGATATTTTTGAAATGAAATAGCTATAATTGTTATTAAAAAAAAGTGTTCTGTTTAATGTGCTTTTAGTAGATGCTGATATAACATGAATAATATATGTTAATTTTAGTACAGGTTCAAAATTAATTCTGAACTGATTGTTTAAAATAAACTCCAAGAACTTGTTTCGTACAAATATTTAATCTTCACTAGGTACTGCGGATGTTAATGATTACTTTGTAGATGTAGTATATTGAAAACGCTTTGGCGTAACAGGCTCAATTTCGTCTAAAATTTCATTTTCTTTCTATCTCACGACAAGAAAAAACAGTTTTGGACGTGATGTCGGCATCCATTTATTGTCGAAAACTGGATCTTTTTGTGATGTCCAGTTTTGGACGAGTATCCATTGGATGTCCAAACTTGGATCACTTTGAGATGTGCAATTTTGGATGAGTTTTCGGTATCCATTGGATGTACAAATTTGGACGAGTTTTCGTATCCATTGAATGTCACAACTTGGATCTCTTTGAGATGTCCAGTTTGGGACGTGGCATCCATTGGTCGTCCAAACATGGATTGGTTTGAACTATCCAGTTTTCAATGTCCGTTGTTTTATTGGATAACTTTTGGATGTCCATTGTTTGATTTGGATGCTCTAGTGCCATTTTTGGATGTCCATTGACGTCCTATGCTGTGTGGGATACTACTGAATGAGTACTGTTCCCGATATAGGTAACGCAGCACATGAAACCCTGAATTGTGATTAACTAATACAAATAAAAACAATTATTTAGAACTTTTAAATTCAAATTTTTATTGTTGTAAACCAGAAATATTTATATTTAATTTTTAATAGCAAAATAAAAGTAGTAGATGTAATAGCAGTTGTAAAAGTAGTATTGATAAAATATTTAAAATGGTTTCATAAAACCTTTGTCCAGTCACCCAGCTATTTCTACTGCACCGATTTTCATGAACACTTTTTTAAATGTTTGTATTTATTCCTAGATATGTTATCAAGCAGTTCTAGCGCAGAGGTATTACGGATCGTCGAGTTTTCAGTGTTGCCAAACAATTTTTGAATTTAAGTTTTCAATTGCTTCCACACAGCTTGACGTAACCGCACCAAACTTGGCATACACTTGAGTCGACACAATAGAAAAAAATGTGTACTGGTCTCCAAGTCCCCAATTGTCAGTGTTTCTCAACCCATTTGAAACTTCACATTCTACAAATATGTTTATTTTTACGGATCTACTCGCGCCCATTGATATTATACTACAATTTGCGTATATTTGTAATAGATATTACAACAGGCCATAAGACGCCGGAATTATCAGTGTTGCCAACCGATTACAAACAATTCATATCTCAAATTGCTTCCATACCATTATAAGGATCAGCACCAAACTTAGCATTTAGATACTGGGTTAGATCAGAGAGGTACTCCATGCGCCGCAGTTGTCAAGTTGTCAGTGTTTATAACCAATCCGAAAAAAAATCAGTATTTAAAATAGCTTTCTCGCCATTAGACAGATCACCATCAAACTTGGCATTTAGGTACTAAGACAGATCAGGGAAATTCTTCATGGATTGCATGTGAGACATTTATCAGTGTTGCCAACCAGTTTTAGAAGTTTCATATTTATTCCATATCTTTGGACCTATCTGCACCAAACTCAGTATTTACATACTGGGATAAGTGATGAGTTACTTAGGACCGCTGGAGTTGCTAGCGTTGCCAACAAAATTAAAAAAAATTGAGTATTTCAAATTCCATACTGTTTAAGTATCCGAACAAACTTGAAATAAACATTATTCGACCCAATAGGAAACTACTGTGGCTGTCCCCTTCCCCCAAGAAACTGAATTGTTACTTTTGCAAACACATATCTGAAAACTCAATTTTTCAAATGGTTCTTATACAGTTGGATGAATGCGCACCAAAGTAGACATAAGCATTATTGAACACGATTGATAAAATACTCTGCAAGTCCTCCCCTACAGCGGTCCCAGTATTGAGTCTTGCCAACCACTTTTAAAAAGTGCGGGCGGAGACCGGGATTCAGCGAGCAGATCAATAACGCTGACTAAGACTGCAATTTTATTATTTTTGTAAACAAAACTTTGCTATTATTTTATTTTCTATAGAAATTCTAACTGGATTTTGTATACGAAATGACTATATCTTATCATATGTGACTACACAACGTATGAATGTTGTGAAGACGCAACTCTGGGTCCAAATTCTGAACTTATAATTATTTCTTGCCTGAGCAACAGAAACCGACATCACTTTTATGGTACTTGTCTAAAGCCTTTTAAACGAAAGTGCATTTTTTTTTACCTAAAAAAGGAAACAGTTTAGATTCAAGTTACACTTTACGACAGAATAGACAAATCAATTGAATTGGGTAGTTTGGACTGCCAAATACTTTATACTTATACTGTACCATGTATTTACATACGGGAGACGGATCTACTTGTAGCTACTTGGAATTGAATCCAGCACATGCGCGCGCAAGCCATCAATACCTGGCAGGTGTAATAGATTAAAATAACAACTGAACATCACGTTCCGTACAATTGTTTATTATTGAAAAATTTTGCAGCAGTCACAGAGAATAATTATCCCCTGAATAAAGTAAATTTAAAACAAGTAAAGAGATTATATTTGTTGTGTATTGCTTGTATTGAAATCGAAATTATTTTAGCTACAATACAAACGAAAAATAAACTATGTTTTGCAGTTGATATAACTGTTTAAAATATTTTTTTTTCAACATCAGTAATACGAAAATTAAGGAGAAAAGTCTGATTATAACATAGGGAACATATATCATCGTTGCACTGGCGTCTGTTAAAATAAATTTTAAAAAATGTCCAAGAAACAAAAAAATAACACTGTTGTAAATATTCATTTGAACACGAAAGTTTGTGATACTTTGGAATTGTGTAACAATCGTTTTTGTTAGAGGAATGGTTACGAGCTTCGGCAGAACAGAAGATATACATTTTCTGAACACTATAAGAGAAAAGTCTCATTTTCGAAAATTATATTACTTACGAGCATTTGCAGACACAACGACGATATTCTGATTCATGGTGAACTAGAAATTGTACGGTTACGGGACACAAAATATCTTATTTAGACACAAAAGTAGATTTTCAACTGAGACCAGAATTTTTTTAGGGTAGCTGTACATATTCAGCTTGAACGGTTGCTATTTTCTATATAATTTCAATATCATTCTAGGTATCTATGTATATCATTTTTTGTAGATGATTTTAGCATTTAAAGCAGTCTGAACCCCGTGGTCTAATGGTTTCGCATTGGTATTAAGCAGGCACCCAGTTTAAGTTCTGAGGTTCAGTTCTTTTTTCCACGATTTCATTGCTATTATTTATGGGTCATGCAAGCAACTATTTCTTAAGCTCCCTACATGTCGAAAGGATGTCCCACGGCAAGCACATTTTTGGGTTAAAGGAGGGCCAGAGTGTTATTTGTTTGGAGGATATTTTTTGTCATCTCATAAGTTTTCATTAGTACCTCTCAAATCGGTTTCCTTGTAGGGAGGGGAAAACCGTGTATTTATGCGCAGTACTCCAATAATTGCGTGTATGCTTTAGCATTAATTTCAACCTTCGGTCACAAATAACACCCTAGGGAAGCCGACTGCATATATCTGGTCTTTGTCTATTACCGTACAAAAACTCTTACAGTGAAACTGAAAGAAACCTGTCAATTAAGCCAGCAGTAGGACTTTGAATAGGGAGTCACAACGCAATATTACTGATCCAAATTCGGATACAATAACCGCTTGACCAAGGAAATAGGATAATTTTGTCGGTTTTTTTACCAGAGGAAAACCTGGAGTTCCCCTGTCTGAATCTTCCGCTGCTAACTTCCTAGTAGCTCTCCGAAATGGTCAGGGATTCCGCCAGGCTTTTCAGTTTGCAGGGTGTAAAGAAAAAAAAATGGAAGGATGTAGGTGAAGTTTCTATCTATTTTTGACCGTAAAAATTTAAAAGTTGAGTGGTGATCTCGAGGATTTTAGAGTGACACCCACACAGGATGGTCTGGTGGAATCACTGGAAATAATAGACATGTGAGGGCTTGCTATACTTGCTCATCCCATATAAGCAAATTACTTCAGAAATACAGGTTAGGCTGCGGTGGCTCAGTGGCAGAGTGCTTGCCTCTGGGGCCTAGGATTATTAATTCGAACGTAGCACATTCAACTTTTGACATCACTCCGTTCCAACAGTGAGTCAAGGGCACGCGGAGCATAAGGGAAATCAAATACATGCAGTTAAATAGACAACAAATACGTCCTTATTTTAAATTAAGAAGTATATTTACTTTTTTTTCTCTTATAGAGAATAGGCCTGCATGTTGTGTTTTGTTTAGTGAACTAGAGTGAAATTATCGTTTGAAAGATCGTAAAACAATATGCTGGGCATGTATTGTGCAGTTGCCTGCTGCAGAAATATACTTAGAAATAGTTTCGGAAATACTATGAAAATAGAAACACAAGCAGTTTCAGAAATGTTTTCTCTTTTTTTTAGAGTGAGTTCAATCAATGTGTGGTGGCGGGCAATGATTCCGTTTTCAATGAGCATTTGACAAAAAGTAGTATATTATTATTTTGTTTATTTTGGTAAATCCTCCTTTTCAAAATTGTTCTAATGTTATACAAACAGCTGTGACACGAAGAAACGTTACTACTGCCATAGGAGAGTAAATATACCTATTGTGGAAAAAAGACAAGGCTTCCAAAAATATTACGTTTAGTTAGAATACCAGGTGCGTAAATATGAAACCGGAATTTATGTACAGAAAAGACACAGTGATTAGATGACAATGCTAAGAACTAGTTTATTCGAAGTATTGGCCATCGCTAGCGATACATTTCTGCTATCGTGTG
Organism: Lepisma saccharinum; assembly: GCA_022664845.1. Taxonomy (NCBI): domain Eukaryota; kingdom Metazoa; phylum Arthropoda; class Insecta; order Zygentoma; family Lepismatidae; genus Lepisma; species Lepisma saccharinum. Next base: position 102,798 of record JAGDQP010001003.1, on the reverse strand, counting down.
TGGATGCCAGACCAAAAAAACTATGCCTTTTGTGCTGCAAACCAGTCAAGCCATTCTCGTACATTTTCGTAAGATGAGAAGCGCTGGTCAGCAAGTTCGTGTCCCATGGATGCAAAAAAGTGAAAATCGGAAGGCGCCAAGTCTGGTGAGTAAGCCGCATGGGGAAGAATTTCTCAGCCAAAAGTCGCAATCGTTTCCTTGGCCGGTTTTGCTGTGTGGGAGGGTAGATTATCGTGAAGCACAATCACTTTATGCTGTCTTTGGTCATATTCTGGTCGTTTTTCACGCAAAGCTTGATGCAAATCGATCATTTGTTGTCGTTGGGTATTAACGGTTTTGCCAGTTTCGAGCAGTTTGTAATAGATCACTTCCTTTTGATCCCGCCAAACACAAAGCATTGTCTTCCGTCCATAGCGATTTGGTCTTGCAGTCGATGTCGCCGGTTCTCCTGGAGTTACCCATGATCTTTTACGCTTAGGATTCTCGAAATAGATCAACTTTTCGTCATCAGTCATAATTCGATGGAGAAAATATTTCCTTTTGTACCTGGCGAGCAGAATTTTGCAAGTGGTTTTTCGGTTTTCCTGTTGTCGTTCAGTTACTGCATGTGGAACCGATTTTCCCACCTTCTGAATCTTGCCCATGGCTTTTAAATGTATGGAAACTGCTTTTCGTGTCACATTTAATTGATCCGCGAGTTGTTGTTGCGTTTGAGTGTCATCATCATCCAACAAAGCTTGCAATTCGCTGTCTGCAAACTTTTTCGGTGGTTTTCCACGTTCTTCGTTTCTCACGTCAAAATCAACTCTTTTAAATTTTGTAAACCACGCATAGCACTGTGACTTACCAAGAGCATGATCACCGTAAGCTTCGACAAGCATGCGATGCGATTCTGTAGCAGTTTTCTTCAAATGGTAGCAAAAAATCAATGCTGTCCACACATAGTAGTTTGTAGGTACAAACTGAACCATGTTCAACGCTATTAAATACTACACTATGACATGAAACTTGCCTCGTTGTGAGTTGCAAATCGTTATCAGCAGTCAAAACAAGCAAATGGTGCCAAGGACGCAGTTTTCCGGTAACCACAGTGACAGCTAACGCCGTCTATTCACAAATGCCGGTTTCATATTTACACACCTGGTAAAAAGCAATACATTTTGTTTCATTAAAACGGTGTGTATTTAAAACCAACAAAGATTAAAAACGTTTCTGTTGGAAATAAACTAATTGTGTATTCTGGTTTACATAACTTTGCTCGATCTTGTGAGCGGAGTGATTTCACAAGTGGCAGAAGAAATTTGACGAAAATTGCAGTCGTTGAATATACTTATTTGGGCGACAACTGTAGCCGCAATTGTCACAACTATCGAGCAAAGGTAGGGACATCTACAGGTATACGTGAGAACTTCTAGCTTTCACTTCTTGTTAACATTCTTTGGCATATTATCTTTGACCAATAGAAACGCGAGTAGTCCCAATCATCCAGGCAAGAGTAATCGAAAACTGGTGTCAAGTTGATATGGCTTAATTGAATTGGGCCAGTCAATCCGTCTCCCGTATTTAAATCTGTGATACTCTAGCTACCACAAAGAAGTCTTGTGGCATCCTACCCCGCATTAAATAAAACAGTTCGTTAAATAAAACTGTCCAGAAGGCTAGACATTTCTTTGAACATTTCTTCCTGAATCGAATTTAGTCATACAAAAACATTTGTAATTGTTAGCCTTCGTACGTGTTCAATAAAATTTAAATCCCTTATATGGCCTTTAGGCAACTATGGCTCAGGCCAGAATGGCTGGTGGGATGAGGATGTGGGAAAGGGGCTAGCCAGGGTCTAGGTTCGAATGGTGTATTACATCATTACCGTTCTTTTATTGAGTATGTGTATTAGGCATCTTCCCCCAAATGAGTGGGTATCTTACTCTGTTGTGCGGCGAAAAGACGCACATTTTGATGTATCAGTTAATGGCCCATACTTTCCTTGGATATACATGTAGCTTGATGTACTTCTGTCAGTAATAGGGTGCATGTTCAATATATATTTGCGCAAATCACTAGTCTCTTTCTTTTAATTACTCCACAATGACTCCTAGACCCAAATTCGTGGCATCTTCTCTCAATCCGCTCTACCTACGTGATCCATATAAAATTTTCTTCGAATATACCATAAAAGTTCATCTCTTTGGCAGGGGTAGAAATATATTTTGCTTAGCTAATGAGACGCTCATGGCTGGAACTAAAGGAATCCATGCTGGTCTGCAAACGCTCTTGTATTTACACACTCAGATTTGGATGAAACTTTCAGACTTGACAGTTTTCAACATGGAAAGATATACGGTGAATTCCTACGCTTCGCAATTGTATCGGGAAACAACTAGATTGTTCGAAACTTATGTGATTTTCCTAGTCAACAGTACCGGGTGATTCAAACGTGAGCCATGCAATTTCTACAAATTTGATGCAACGTAAATGAGACCATATTAAATGTAAAAGAGATCAAATACTGGAACTCTGACGCATGAAACATAGGGGAGAGGGGGGGGGGGGGCTAGAAGTCACAAGTGCTAGTTGTAACAATGCTCATTGTGGGATCCCCACAGGGTTGATAATTTTCTCGCTCTCGCGCCAGTGTGTTCCTTTGTTCGTCGTAAGGTTGCTACAAAATGGTGAGCTCTCTTACAAGGGAACTCTGCAACTTTTCCCATTTCGAATCGCCCCCAAATTTGCACCAAGCATGCGATGTAGCACAGATAGAACACAGACGGAAGCTTTTGTTTCACAAATTGTTGAAACATACATTCAGAGCCACATATGTGTCTCGATATCTGGCGTAAAGAGACAAAAAATGCCGGAATGCATGCAACCCGGACATCACTGAAGCCGGAATGCACACCCACAAACACTATACAACGTGACAGAGATGGAAGTGGAACTGGAAAAGGTCATAATGGGCTAAAGTTGTGTACATAAGCAGTAAGCAGGTGAAATTGAAATTACAAACACAGGTGGCTTACCAAGGGTATTGTCCAGGCAAAGAAGCAGGTGAAGATAACAGCTAGTGTATATGCACTGATATAAGTCTATTTGAGGATAGTAAATCCAAAACAGTGTGAGTGAAGCAGAGATGCGCATTTCACCAGCAACATACTCTAACGGCGTCGTTCTCACAGAAAATAATGTCACATACAGACCGAATGTTGAAATTGATGTCCAACACATTATTGAAAGAAATCTTGTGCTCTTGCAATAAGTATCGAGCTGCCTGTCACGCGTAACGCAACATAGGATAGTATTTAGTAGTTCATTGGTACAGCGTCGGCGTAACATTCGGGAGGTCCTGGGTTCGATCCCAGCGGCCGACCATCCTAGCTGAGGTTATTCCAAGGGTTTTCCTCAGTCAACAGGCAAATACCGGGATGGCACCTTGAACATAGGCCCTGGTCGACACCTTCCCGAGTCCTGTCCCCTCCCCTATCCCGGATTGAGCCTTAGATGCCTAAGCCATAAATAAAAATTAAATAAAAAGGTTAGTATGTAGGTGAGCTGAGCTGATTGCAAATAAGATTGCGGAGTTTGAGAATAAATCTTCTTCATGCAAATTCAGGACATGCTCTTTGCTTCTGACGTACTCTTCAAGCCGTCGGGGAAATAACTTGTACTACAGGAAGAAATACACATTAAGTGGTTGACAGTATCGTGTGATTTTTGGTGGAATTACTTTCATTTGCAGATCAACATAATCAGACAACGGTTGTGTTGACAAGCTGCTGTCGGTCTGCCCGCACCATAAATCTAGAAGCAGGGATGGTCCGCGTAGCAACACGCGCCTCGTTATATGCCCAGAAGGTACCTTCTATAAGGTCTCAAAGGTGCGATGTTTTCTATGTTATGCAACCTGCATTGCGTGAGTGACGATTGGGTTGCATGCATTCCGGCGCTTTCCGTGTCTTTACCCTAGATATAGACACACATATGTTGTTCTGAATGTATGTTCCAACAATTTGCGAAATAAAAGCTTCCGTATGTGTTCTATCTGTGCTACACCGCATTCTTGGTGAAAATTTGATGGCGATTCGAGATGTAAAAGTTGCAGACTTCCCTTGTTAGTAATTTCATTTGTTTTATACAAGAATAATATATTTCAACTAAAGGTGAGTACATTTTCGTTCATGCGCAATGTTTCTGTTAGTTTGTTAAAGACTATTTTGTATGATCTCGGTAGATCTTATAAACTTGTAGGTTCTGTTATATGTTAATGACCCACTATCGTCTTCTACAATTGCCGTATGTTGCCAGGCGTTTTTGAGTCCAGTTGTGCAGGAATTTACCCATCGCATGAGAAAATGCACTGACAACACTCCCCCCAGCCGTCACAGGATAATCGGCAGCCTTGGTACGACAGACATATGTGAGTGTTGCAGCTACCTGGGGCACGCCTTCTACTGGATTGCACAATGCCCGCCAGGAAATTTGTTGGTGGTGGCATTATGATATGGGGTGTTCCACTTACTATGGTGCGGACCACTGGCAGTTGTTCGTAGTAACTTGGTCGCAGTGTCGTACGGTATAGACCTAAAACAAAACCATGAAATATTTCCAACATTGTGGCATTTTAATGGAATGGATTCCTGTTACTTCCAAGATGACAAGTGCCAGGTACAATGTTGCTGCAGCTACTATGCGGTGGTATACAGAGAAAAATGTTCAATGTTTGAATTAAACTGGCCAGAGTCCGACCACAGTCCCATAAATCAACTATATGATGCGTTGAACCCTCAGTACGGTCTCAGGAGATGCGGCAACTTCCATTGCCCACTTCTCTGCTATTTTGCAAGAGGAATGATGTAATATTCCAGAGAACGCCATCCACAATATAGTTAAGAGCATGTCGAAGAGAGTAGCAACGGGTGGCTACCAGGTTTTTGATAGAGCAAGAACATCAGTCAAATATTTCGGAAGGTCTACTTTTTGGTAGACTAAAAATCTGCATGACTAAAAATGGTGTAGCAAATTTATATTTGTTATTCAAGCAAGATTACTAAGGAACCCAATCTCTTTTATTTTAAAATTAACACTTATGTCACATACATACAAGAAAAAAACGAATCGTGGAGAGACTCCACCACCTGATGTTATGGTACGAGCGGTGAAAGACGCTAGATATTACCACATATCGATCAGCAAGTCAGCGAAGTTGCACAACGTGAACTACAAAACTTTGGCCAGATATTGTGAGAAGATGAAACCAGAATTTCTTTAGTATCCCTGCATAGCATCATCGTGTAGTGTCGCTTTTTTAAAGTGCGTAAAGTGTTCACAGACGAGGAAGAGAACCAGCTAGTGGATTATCTTTTAAAAGCAGTAGATATTTACTACGGTCTAACTCCTTATGAGGTTAGTAAATTTGTATTTCAATTCGCTCTAGCTCTTAACAGAAATGTACCACCACCATGGTCTGAATCATCCACAGCGGCCATTGACTGGTTTAAGGATTTCCTCAAAATATATCCTAACTTAGCAGTGCGTACTCCTCAGGCAACAAGCATATCCATAGCAAATAGGTTCAATAAAACTGACGTTCAAGCATTCTTCAACAATTTTTCCATCGTTATGGAGCGTCACACTATCGGGCCAGAAATCATTATGACGAGACAGGGATTAGCACAGTCCACAAGCCGGGAAGATTTGTGGCAAGGAGAGGTGTTAAACAAGTAGGCGCAATTACTTGAACTGAACGAGGTACTCTAGTGACAATGGCTCTTTCTGTTTCAGCAACTGGCAATACTGTTACGCCGTACATTGTACTCCCCTGAGTAAGTTTCCATGACAATTTTAAGATAAATGGTCTTCCTGATTCTCGTGGCGGTGCCAATCCATCCGGATGGATGAGGCAAATTTCCTTTAGTATATATAAAACAAATGTGTGCAATTTGTGATAAGTAGTAAAGAAAAACCAGTTTTACTTATCCTGAACAATCATAATTCTCACCTATCATTTCGCACATTGGACTTTTGCAAAGGCATTTGTGTTGTTGTATCATTTCCCCCTCATTGGTCTCACACGTTAAAACCCTTGGACATAAGTGTTTATGGTCCCTTGAATCATTATATTAATGTTGCTCGTGATGACTGGATGAAAACACACCCAGATAAAACCATGACAATTTATAATATCCCATCGATAGTAAAAGTTGCGCTTCCACAAGCAGTGACTCCAGCAAATATCATGCCCGGATTTTCTAGCACTGGGATATATCCAATCAATCGAAACACATTTACTGAATCAGATTACCGCTTCAGCTACGTTACTGACCGACCAAACCCCATTAACTGGTGAACAAGTACAACAGAGTCAGGTTTCCGAAGAACAACCAGTGATGGCTACAATAAATGCAGATTTTCCGGTGATCGCATCAACTTCTGCGAGAGAAAGAAAAATGATGCAAACCATTTGTATCCTCAGAACAAATCAGACCATTGCCGAAAGCCACTCCTCGGAAGAATACCAACAAAGCAACTTCTTCAAGGAAAAGACTTATGGCCATTTTGACAGACACTCCAGTAAAAAAATCAGTTAGGCCTATCTCGTGCGACAAAAAATCGTTTCACCACCAAGACTGTAAAGCAACTCCTTTCATCGTCATCAACCAAGGAAGCTGATGAAACGAATTTTTCTACATAACAGCAAAGGAAGACAATCTCTCCAAGCTCATCCGACTCCGAGGATGAGTGGTTCAGTCTCGTATGTTGTGACACATGAAGCAACAGTACTCCCAAAAAAAAGTGGATTCAGTGTACTATATGTAAAATTTGTTCTCATGAACTTTGTGTAACTAGTAATAAGACTTGTTACATTTGGCATAACTGCAACTCTGACGATGATGTGTGCTGAACAGCTTCCATTTGCTATTTCTTTTAAACAATTGAACTGTTTTTAAATGCTTATTAGTTAGACCGACACTAACACAAAACGTTTGAATGTAGTTATTGAGATTCAGTGACTCTTAAATCTCGTATATTAGGTTTATTTATGCTTAACCTCTGTTTACACTCTATAATTACTAATAAAGTATTCAAAAGCTTTCATTACTGTTTATAAAAAGTGTATCCTTACCATCTGAGGAATAATTTTGTGAGGAAGTCACTAGTGCAATTACTTTTAAGTATCTTCAATCATTCTTAGTGTAAATTTCCGGTGAGGGGACTATTGGCAGAACTCTCAACTGACCCACGTCGTCCACTCCAACACTAACGGAGTTGCTGATCTAGATACGCACAAAGCAAAGTAGATTGTTGTTGGATAATTAGTAAATAAGTTGGCTTCAACAGTAGAAAGTATCTTTAATGCAAACGTTGGGTTACTTCGAAGGTGTTTCAGGGTTCTCTTAGAAAACTGAAGACGCTGATCTGGATCGTCCTCTCATTTGATGTAGAATTTGCAGTTTGTATGAGCGCTGTTTGTTCGCAGAGGACACAGTTAACTTAGCTTTGACTGAGGCAAAATTTTCGTGATAAACATCGATAGCTCTTCTCTGCTTTCAAAAGAGCAGTTACTGCCCCGACATGAGTTGCAATTTTGATCCACTTTTAGGTATATACACCACTTCCTGTTTGTCCAAATTTGTGGATGAGTTTCACGACGTCACTTTTCGGTATATTATACCACTTTCTGTTTGTACAAATTTGTGATTTCACGACTTCACTATAAGTAATAGGGTTTCTCTTGGGGTGTCTGTAGATATTACCTCATTTCATAATAACCGGCATATTCTTATTTTATTTGACCATTTTCGCCCATTGTTATTTATACAAGTACTATAGAATTAAAAACGACATTCTTTATGATTAATTTCTAATAACTTGAAAACGGTTGAAGATACGGTACAACCAATTGCATCAGTGAGTTCAGGAGAATATTTAAGATGTATTTGACATGCCACTTGCCCTATTACCATTAAAAAAAAGATATTGAATCGAAGATGGCGTAAAGAGGATGTAACATTTCAGGGATGCAGTTCTTTGTCTCATTTATATTTGATATGGGGACATTAGCGTCACTTCAACTGTAGAAATTGTATGGTCCATGGTAGAATCACCCAGTACATTTCAGAAGGGAATGTACATAACGTTCTAATCACCTATAGTGTTTTTCAAGAAAGATCAGAGTGTTGACGTTGGACATCACAGCAGTCGTACCATCTGTTATGATATTTGTCGTCGAATGTTACATCATAAATTTCATCCATCCGCAACACCATTACTTTTCTATTATCCCACCCCAGTCTGTCCTCGCATGTGCTTCTCTCGCTTGACAACACGCTGCTCATAGTCACATATCAAAGTAAGAAACTACCCAATCTACGGTTAGTCATATCATCACATGTCATGATGTGTAGGTCTCCACACAAAACGTTCAGATGCTGGAGGATTTAAACCTGTTCATTCCAAGGCAAATTCTAACCCCCATGCATACTATTTTTTGGAGAACGCTGCCTAGACGTGCCAATGACGTATTAGCACATACAAAAAGAAATAGCCCTCGACCACCATGAGCACAATTTGTTCAGCAAGTTGTTAACTGCAAAAACAATTTCCTGTTTTTTCACAGCTGGAGAATAAGACACAGGTAAAGTGGAACAAGCTCAAAGCAAATCAACATTAAAATGATAACCAATTAAACATTTCTTGACAGGACTCAATTAGTCAGGGTCGTAAGTCCGAAATTCGACACAAAAAATCCTAGCTTCACATTATGAGAAACTGTTCTCCACCGTGTTCTAGCCATTAATAGTAATAACGAGATTATTGTTTAACTCTGGTAATGTGAATATTCATAAAATATTGTGCAATAATATTACAACCGTAAGATAATGGCATGAAATAGAATGAGCACAGCAATTTAATTAAATTACTGTAGGATACTTGTGGAAATCATGTTAATTACACTCAACAAGAAAATAAAACAAACTATTTTTCAGTTTTATTATTTGTAATATTGTCATTACATTTCGTTTACAGTTTTTATGCAGATTTAGGAAGAATTCTAGCTTCAGTAGTTTTTGTTTTATACTTTTGCTAATATCACAAATGGCACATTTCATTTTCGTGACAGATTTACAATTTTATTAATTACAAACACCAAAAATTTCCTAATACATTTATAAGAAGAAAAATAATCTAACAGTTAACATTTCCATTGACAATACAAAACACTAAAATTTCCTAAATACGTTTATAAATTTAAAAAAAACAAATCTAAAATTTGACTATTACAATACAAAACACTAAAATATGCGTAATACATTTATAAAGTAAAAAAAATCAATTGCAGTACAAAAGCACAAAGGACAAGACATTATATAAGGACAAACAAAAATTCTTTAATTGAAGTTAAAATATGGAGAATATTTTCTCCTCGCTATTTAAAATTTTTTTATTCATCCTCTTTGCCACTTCTCTTTATCTAGGTTTACAAAATTTGAACCCTGCAATATCCCGATATCTATCAGTCAGTAGGCCTAGATTGGTTCTCCGCTAATACGTAGCACCTAAAAATTAGCAACACCAGAGTCACAAAATCTCTAGGAATGGACAAAAGCGACACTAGAAACTCACTCGCTACGTTTACTATGACTACGTGGACAGCCCTTTGAATGTTAAGCATTATCTCCGGGAATATGCATCTCCCGAAGATATAAAGTCAAGTCAGGGAGAAAATTAAGGCTTGTTTCTTCTGTCATAAAAGACAGGTTAAGAACTTTTTGAAAATTTTAAGGTCTTTAAATCAGTTTTTGGATCAGACCAGGATGGGTTATGAAAGGGTAGCGATCATGTCTTAGTTAAGATACCGTTCTGACGTTGTCTGGTGAAACTGAAAGAAACTCTGGGAAACGCCAGTCAGGATGATTGGCAGCAGGCTTCGAACGAACGGTACCTACCCATTACGAACTCGAAAAGACAGGGTAGGAAAAAAACAGTTTAGTTTTCCTCACATACAAAAATCAGTAGCGTAAATTACTCATTCATGCGTAGAGTGGTTAACACACACGAAAAGCTCTTCTCCATTAGAAGGGGTGTAAATGTCAGCGACATCCTTTGTTTCTTGACTTAAAATTATTATTGGTGTGTGCAAAAGCAAAAATAGGAATAAATACTGTTCCTAATATAAACACTAATCTTTGTTTTACTATTACTAATGTAAATAATCTTTGTTTGTAACTACGGCGATGACGTTGCGAGTTCCGTAAGCCATAGAGTAAGTAAGTAATGTAAATTAGCCTAATTACCTAATTTAAATTACCTGAAGTCTGTTAATTACAAGGGGTTACGAGGTTCAAAAGTGACGGTGTTTGGTGCTCTGCCTCAATGTTTCTTTGCTAAAATTATTTTCGTCTACTGTTTTAAATACCAAACTCTAATTTTTCCTTGTAAAGTGTGGCCCTGAGAAAGTTGCGCCCCTAGGCCCGGGCCTAGTGGGCCTATGGGTAAATCCGGCTCTGAGTATATGAATCAAAAGACTTAAGACTTCAAAGTTAATGTCAAAAATAAGGTTTTAGGGATGGAGAAGTTCAAAGAAAAAGATTCAATTTTGCGTCAGTGAATTCTATGAGCTGTTTTCTAAAATGGAGGAGTACTAAATATTTTTTTCTAGTTATATCGCTTGAATTTATATATTAAGTTTAACGACGTAAAGTAGATCCTCATATTACTCAAACCGACAGGAAAATGAAACATTTTAGTACACAAATGATAAAATAATATGGGAGCTATATTTCGCGGTACAATGCCAACTTGCGCGCAATATTGTATTGAGGAACTTTTTTCAAACGGTACACTCAAACGTTGTGACAATCAAACAAATAAGGATGTTTCCAGAAAGCCATTCCACTGGTTACATGTGATATATCTGTCACAATATTAGAATTATCATCTACGAATATTAGCAGTGCTGCGCAGTAGCGCAAAGCTGATTAAACAATGAGGGAATCGTTAATTATCTGCCCTTTGAACGAATTATTCAACCAACGTTGATTCAGTCAACGTTTTTACACGAATAAAACGTCGAGAAGACTAATTTTAATGATTTTCTCAACGTTGAATCAACGTATGTGTGCTACTGGGGCTGGAACATGATTTATTCGATGTGCTCTCTCTCTTGTTGAATGGAGAGCCCCAGGCGCCTAGTCCACTTATGAGGCATTCTCAGAAGCAAATCTGCTGTGATGTTGTCACAGCATTCGATGATTCTGGCTATCAGATGGCTCACATGATGGATTTGCTGTGCATATCTGAGTTGCTGCAAAAACCCAAAGCACGAAATCGAGGGATGTGAGATCGGTTGACCTCGAAGGCCATTCCAGGGAACACGTCGACAAATACAGCGAGCCGGAAACTGATTATCAAACCATTGACATAGCATTGGCCAGTAGTGGGATGAAGCTCAATCTTGCTGGTGAAAAGAGCCCTAACAGCACATGACGTCTATTGGACGTCCACATCATGTATGAGTACGATCATTTTATGTTGTATACACTAGACATGAGATGGACGTACAGAAAATGGTAAGACCGGAAGAAGACTTCGTGGAGCTTAAGTGTTTACAGAAATGTGATGCTCCGAAGACGGATATTGTGGACGTCTAATGATTGTCCTTGTAAAGGAAATTGTAGGCGTTCACTGTATGTCATCAAATGGATTTATATCCAGGCAATAGTTATCTATATGAAGAATATTGTGGGCGTCCGCTTAATGTTCACTGTGTAGGACTTGTAATTATGAAAATAGCCACTGTAAACGCTCAATAGACGTATAGAAAATAGATTGGACAGTGTGAAAGTCCAATGGATGTACAGAGTATGGATACTTATGTTTATGACAGTGTAGAATTCTAATGGATGTCCATAACATAAATGCTCCTAAAACGGGAATTACAGACGTCCAGTGGATGTCCATAAAATTGATGTTAATGTGAAGGCATTGTGAACGTCTAATTGATGTCTAGAAATTGTGAAGCAGAAATAGATGTACGTAGGAAAGCGAAAGCCACACATTTAGTGAGCATTCCTTCAAAATCCTCACGAACTTAACTGCACAAATTTGAAGTTTCAACGATAAGTGCTCATACAGTTCGAAGTAGCTTGTACTAACTTGGTGCGGAGACGAAACGGTAGAACGGGACTAGCGGAGCATGTGATTCGGTCGCAGGATAATTAGAGTCAGTGGGATACACATTGAGCGCGTTATCGAGTTCTTTCCCGGGATGTAACAAAGCCTAGCTTCACTCTAGTATCGGGATAAAGTAGTGACTATTTCATCTTATTAGAGCGGGGCCCACTCTTTCAAAGCGAATTTTTCAATCAAAAAGAGTGGTTTTGAGATGGACTTCTGATGATTTATGGATGTAATTTATTCTTCAAACTTGAAAGAGTGATTTCTCATCTTTTTAGAGAGGTTCACAATGCATCATGGGTACTATTCACTGCCATTTGTTATCGCGAAGGTTATCGAAAGACGAAGTCCTACCGTGAAGTTAATCGCGTTTAGCTAAATATTTCAAGAGAAGACCTCATAACTTTTCTAAGTGACGAAACAGCACCAGAAGATGTCATGAATAAGAGGTATGCAAGAAATCTTAAACATTGTTCTCAAGTACCTAATGAAATGAAAGAGAGCCTTACGAGAGCATTGTCTCTCAGGTGGCTGCTTAGCCTACTGGATAGGTCGTTGATTTGCTGGCTGGAAGGTAACACGTTCCAATGCCGTTGAAGTCAAGTAATTTTTTTTACTCATTTTCATTCATTAAAGTAGTACGTTTTGTTACTACTTATGAACAAATACTTCCTTTTTTTTCTTCTTACATTTTCAATGATCTATTTGTGTCATTTTCATGTTCAAATATGAATATGGTATCTCAATGGATGGAAATTTAGGTAAAAATTTACATTCCCATCAAAGAGAATTACCGAAGATCTCTTCTCTTTTCGAGAGGAAATTTCTTACTTTTATCTCGATGAAAATCCGCTTTAAAAGAACAGACCCTCTTTCTTCTCTCGCAAGGTGAAATATTCCAGTCAAATCGAGCGGAATTCTGCTCTTTGAATTTATCGTGTATGTACACCTAGAATATTTTTTTCTGTGAGGATTATCCAGAAGCTGACGTAATGTACAAAAATGGCTACATAATGTTAATGTCCATTCAATGTCCGAATGGAAAAACATTGTAGGTTCCCTGGGATGTCCACTGAACGTACGTATCTTATCCATATGTGTAAAGTGCCAATTGGACATACTTACCATGCCCATGTAGATGGACATTGTAGGTACGCTGGAATGTCCACTGGCTTCTCTTTAGACATCCATTAGACTACATATGGACGTGCAGTGAATGTACGTTTGATGTCCGTGTGCTGTCTGGAAAGTGAAGCTGCCATCGACTCAATAAGGAAAGACAGTGCCACAAGTACTACTCCGAATTAAGGCTGGCATCAATGAAATTTTTTTTAATGAAACTTGTGCACCATATACCCCATCACACCATGACATTAGGAACTGTTATGTCTCAGCAGTCATTCACCTAATTGGAGTATATATCGCTCCAAGGCGATGCCTTTGTCGGTTCATCTCGCAACAGACAAAAGTAGACTCCGTCACTGAAGAGAACAGTCGGAGGTAATGAGGGATTTCGTTGAAGTCGTACAAAACTTGATATGTCGGTCTCGGCCATCCTCTGAAAGTTTCTGTGTCATTTAAAAATTACATAGGTACTACTTGCATTTGTGCAGAATTCTTAAAACGGATGAACAGCTGACACCACTTTCCTCGTCGCGTCGTCGAGTCCTACGTTGTGGGCTCTTAGCAAAACCCATCAGGGTCATAGTTGCTGTGTCATCATCAGTAGCGTTTTTGGAAGGACCACTACGTCTCACATCTCATGTTTCTTTGAACGTGGACAAGGGACACGCAGGGGTGTTATGTGAAATTAGCCGTCTTTCTGGGTGGAGTCTGTTGGAATCATCCGCTATGGCTCAAGATCACCGCGTCGCTCTTTCTTTGTTAGTATCATCTTCGGCCACCTCCAAAAAATATGACTGTGAGAAATTTCGTTTCAGCATAGTACCATATCGGGTTGAATGCATGTGAGATATGGTTTGGTACATAGTCATAGGAATAGGACATTCCAATAATCAGACTTTCATAGTGGGTCATGTGATACATCAAACACCAGCAAATCATTCCGCTTATGAGATTGATCTTACCTATTACTATCTGGGAAGTCTCGTCACCTATTCTGTCATGTTATATTAATTTATCCAGCGGCACAATTTCAGTGGCCATAATTCCGACATCGTGACAAGTAGATCAGATCAGACCCGTGTTCGAAAACACAGCCCACTTGTTTTTTCAAAAGCCTTTCACTCCATCCAATATGGTGGATTTCAATAAAGCGGCCACAGTGGTCATGTACCCCAAATGTATTCCTCCAAATGCATTTCCTATTTGTGTACATTTCCCTGTCGGCTTGCGAAATACAAGGCAATATCCGGACTTTTAGACGCATCTTACATTGTGAGTGGGGTTTGCGGGTGAAGGAGCTTTGGAAAAAATGACTCACACAATTATCTTACACACAAAATAAAAGAATGCTTTATTCGAATTACCCAGCCCAAAACATCTACATTTTGACACTAAATTTGAATTTTTTAATCTTTTTGTTTCGCGTGCTAAGAATATCTTATTATACGAATCTGTCATTTTCAAACGCGCGTAATAAATGTCGCACTCAAATGAAGATGCTTACCAAACTTCTTCCAACTACAAATATACACATAAAACTTTCCAAATTTCAAAATTTCTGCAAGGGTATAAGGTCGATCCTGGACTAAGAATATCTAAGAAGATAATAAAAGTTCTCTCTTTTCCTAATTAACTCTAGTCATCAATTTGGAGCTCACAAGATGGCAGAAACGTTGTGAGATGGACAAGTTTAAAAAGTGATTGATTTTCTTTCATTGAGGTGATAATGTTTTCTCTGTAAACAAGAAAATATCACCTTGTTGTTAGCTCATAGCTTATACAAGCGATTAGTAATTTACTCGACACTTTGTTGTATATTGTAAAATTGTTGGTAAAGGCACATGAGGAGAATTACGCTATATAAAGTTTGAGACGCTTTATGTATCAAAGCGATGCATAAGTTACGTAAATAAGCAATTTACTTAAGTTCTTAGAGGCGATGAACTTGCGAAGTAAGAGATAATACAATCTCGAAAAAATCTTTACTTTAAACTGAAAAATTAGGAATTCTTACCGAAATATGCTCTCATCCCGTATATATAATACGATAATTTTGAATTACGGTATTATTAAAATATATATATATCTATCTATTTTTGATCTTAATTACCGTCCGCAAAAGTCAATTATCTTTAGCTCAAAATTCCTGGAAATAACCTGCTTCTATTCAAGGTCAGAGACATATGTTTGTGTTAACTAGTACATTGTGTTTCACTACGGTGGCTTTGGTCCCTCAAGCTCCGGGTTGCAAGTCTCGCCCCATACTGTGTAAATATATACAGATAGAGTGAAACAAAAAGTATTTAATGTTATATGTATATTTCAAAAGAGTTGTATAAATTGATAATGAATATTCTTGTGAACAAGCAACTACCTATAGGTTTCCTCTATGAGTCTGTTGCAATAAGCCTATGAGAAATATGATTTCAAAGCATATCATAACATAGCCACGTCCCGCGGCTCCCCCTGCGCTTTTTTTGAAAGTATCGGCACGTAACAGTATGAGGAGGGGGGCATTTGAAAAATTAAATTTTAAAATAGGGTGGCAACACTGATAACAGGGTGACTGGGGACAGGGAACAACCACAGTATGTTTCGATTGTGTCGAATATGTATATTCAAAACTTGGTGCGGATACGTCGAACTGAATGGAAGTAGTAAATATTTAATTTTTTTAATTGATTGGGACCTGAAGTACCTCTATGACGCGTTCCAGTACGTAAATTCAAAGTTTGGCCCTAATACGCACAACGATATGGAAGCAATTAAAAAAATTATTTTCTCAAATTGGTTGGCAACACTGAGAACTGCGGCGCTGGAATTACCCACATGAACTGTTAACACATGTCAAATTTGGTGTAAATCAATGCAGATACGTCCAACGGTAACAAGTATGAAATCTAGAATTTTTAATTGTTTGGCAACTCTGACAATCTACGGTGTCCGGAGTGCCTGTATGACCTGGCCCATTGCCTAATGAACATGTATATCAAATACAGTGTAAATGCACACGTATAGATTTTGTAATAATAAAGGCATTTGTATCAGTTGAATTTTTAAATAGACTGGCAACACTGACAAGTGGGCTGCTTGAAGTTTGGGACACCCAAAACTTTCTCCCATTTTGATGAATGATGTTTAAGCTAAATTTGGGGTAAATACGGGCATGAAAAAGAAACATTGTGGCATGGAAGAAAAAAATTGTGGCATGGAAGAAAATATTTTATTTTTTTTAAAGTTGGCAACACTGAGAACTGGGTAACCCGGAATATCACGAAGAACGTTAGGTTTTCGAGTAACGCTAAGCAATGAGTCGCGGCACTCACATATATACATCTAATTTCGGACCTAGCAAACTATAAGCCCGATTTTGATGCTTGAAGTTGCACTTGAAAGCCCCTTGCCATATTAATACACAGTAAAATAAAAACGAATCGATAGGACCTCCCTGGGACCTTCTAGAGCGGTTTGAAACAAAATCAGAATTTCACATTTCTGGTAATAGCACTTACCACAGACCATATAGGCGGCCAAAGCTTGCATAATCGTAATCTACGCTTCAATACCTTTCAAACGGTGTACAACACGTCAAAATCGGTGAAGGAGTTCAAAAGTTATGACCTTTTTAGCTCAATCACAGAATTTTTACAACTGATAGAAAAGGGCTTCCTTCATTTTGTCTGTCTTTTTGGTTTAGCGCAAAGTGGTTGGCACAGGGTGATTTTGGGGTCAATAGTTGGGGTAAAGCGAAGCTTTTGTTGATAGAAGTTACCGTTTTCGAGATACGGCCCAAAATCGACCTTATGTATGAAGGCACTTTTTTTAAGAGACAGCCTTACAAAATAAGTGATATCAGTGTAAAAACTCCTTCGGGGTAAAGACAAGAGTGACGCAAGAATTCTACTCACAAATGAAGTGATATCTATTATGAGAGTTAATTTCTTTGTGTCACTGTGGCGGAAGGATACTAAATCTCTTAATTTTATTACAAAGGAAGCACTTCCTTCATAGTGACACAAATAAAGTAACTCTCAAAATGGATATCACTTCTTTTGTAAGTAGAAATCTTGCGTCACTCTTGTCTTTACCCCGAAGGGTTTTTTATACTGATCTCACATATACCAAAAATTAATTGTAATCTAGGGTTTAATTTTTGTTGTATTTCTTCTTAATAACCTATGTAAAAGTAATTCTTGGTTATAGAGACGTTAGCTATATAACAAATTGCTGCCTTGAAGAAAAACGAAATTTAAAAGAGAAACAAATTTAGGAAAAAGCGGAATCTCCTGTTGTTGTTTTTTTCTAGAAAAACGGAAGTTTTAGAAACAAACGACTCTTTTTTTTATTTACAACACTAAACACAAAACACATCCATCTTAAGACAAACTTTAAAAACTCAACTTCTTTTTTCCCTTTCCTTTCTAAATTTTAAATAAAAGTAAATATGGGTAGGGGAGAATATTGTTTGTTTTCTCTTTCGACGCATTGAAATTTGAAATTTATCTCTAGGTTCACTTACTGACACACAACTAGACAGATTTAACACCTAAATTCTTAGTTTGTATTCATCTTATGCAGTGTTGCCATCTTTTTACTTGTTATCTTTAATTACTCGCTAAAACCACAAAATAACTAACTATATGAGACATATCAGGTATATTGTTTTCTCTACATTCACTCGTCAACGTATCTGATCGCAAACTTCTACTAGTAGATCGGCGTTACTTTGCAGCGCATCTATAAATCTACACCATCAGCGTATATGAACACTTGTTTCAAGCTATTCAGTGTTAGTCACATTACATTCGCAGCTCCTCTTTTCTTAATCACTTATCAATTGCTGTAAATGCTTGACTATTCATGTTTGTAAAGGACCTAAGAAACTACTAGGTTTTACTGTTATTAAGTGTCACTTTATTTCTGGATACCCTATAGCTTTTCCCAGTTGGTGTAGTACAGACTTCACTTCTACTGTGTGAATAGCAATAAGTCTATATTAAACCTTTTCAACAAATGCTCCTGAAGACTTAAGAGCAGACTGTTTCCTAAACCATATATATCTGGTTT
Organism: Lepisma saccharinum; assembly: GCA_022664845.1. NCBI lineage: Eukaryota > Metazoa > Arthropoda > Insecta > Zygentoma > Lepismatidae > Lepisma > Lepisma saccharinum. Next base: position 84,435 of record JAGDQP010001003.1, on the reverse strand, counting down.
CCTGTATGTTAGAGAGCAAAACAGACACTAACGTCGACTTATAGAGTTACTGCTTGAAATAAAAGGCAAGACGTTCATTGCATACATGCCTTCTTTATTAAGGAGGGCTTCTGTGATCACAGAGCGAACCTTTACGTTTGAGTCCGGTTGACAAACTGAAGATACAATAGCGGTACAATTTCTTATATAGAATTGTATATGCATAATAATACATTTGAACATACACTTTACAATATAATTCCTCTTATAATACAAAGAGACAATAAAAAAAACTATTTACATTCAACATTGATATATAAAATGCTCCTACATACACCCAAAAAATACATCCTTCTTTTTGGCGTTTCAACCGAGACTAAACTGTCATGAGATATATCCCAATGCTTTGAATATCGCATAACATCGTCTTGAAATTAACAATAGAAAAATAGTATGAACAATTCAATAATATAAAATATTAATAACTTTATATAAACAGTGATATCCATATTAAACTTGCAGGGTTTGTAGCTCGTATCCTTACTAGTACATATGAAATGTTATGCCCGCGTGTGTAGCCACCACACACGAACTGATGCCATTACACTTTCCTCCCGCTTTCATTAATTAGACTTGTTGTTATGAATTAATTGTGATTCGAAATGTTTCAATTTCTTTATTGAACTTAACGATCTCGATATGATTTTGGGTCCATGGTTCTTTGGTATGGATATCAATTCCCTCTGCTGTTTTTCGGTATGTACATTAAGATACTTGTCGAAATAACTTTTGCACACATCGATAATTTTGGTCGGGTCCGCTTGGAGATCTTCATGTTAATTTCTAATCATCCCTATTCTTGGCAGGTAACTTTTTCTTAACGGTTAGCCCCTTTGTATAGATTTCTATTATGATTTGTCTTACCCTTTTCCTCTATTATAAAAATTTTCTCCGTCAGATAGTTTCATGTTTTGTTGGTAAACTCGCGTACGGAGTTACATTTTGTGTTATTGCAGTGGTCTACGTTGTGTTCATTTTTATAGTTTAGACATCGGTATCTTACTTGTTTTCATTCCTCATGAAGCTTAATGCATTCGTCATCAGACCAAAGCTTTATTTCTTTAGTTTCTTCTTACCTCCACGTTCTTGTGCTGCGCCCTTCAGTGTGTCACTAATTGCCTACCACATCTTATAAACATATATTTCAGTATTAATATCATCCTTATTATCACTCAAGTTTGCTAAGATTTCAAACCTATTTGAGAATTCGAGGTTGATATTCCATATTTAAGCTCGTATTACTTGATATTTTTACCTTGAATTTAAGCTGTTCCGAAGCTTTGCTTTCTTTGTTCTAGATGCACAACTTGTTCCGCACTTTTGTGATCACTGAGTGATGGTCATTGCTGTACACCCTAACATCCATTATGTTGGCCTTCGTCTATATACTAATACACGATTAATCGGTTGTGTGCCATCCGGTGGTGTCCATGTCTATTTGTGTCTATTTTTCTATTCAAAGTACGTGCTCTTTACTATTAGGTCTTTCGATATCTTGAAAGGTATCAGTCTTTCTCCAATTTTGTTGATCTTTTCGTGAAGTCTTGATTTGTCTCCAGTAAGTCTTCTCTGATTACCTTTGCATTGAAATCTCCCAACATAATTTTCGTATTATACTTCGGTAATCGGTCAAACAACCTATCTAGATCATCGTAACATGTATCTTTGCCGTTAGCATGAACTTCTTTGGTCACAGCATATACATTTATTAAAACAATGTTGCATCATAGAGTACGTATCGTAATGTAGGATAGTCTTTTGTTCTCAAATGCTATACTCTGAACCGTCTGAAGAATACTGCTATGAATCAGGAATTTGTTCCAAAATTTCGAGTAAGTTCCCTCATAGTAGAAAGTGTGTTTACTCTATCCAATGCTATCTTGAGCCTTCCAATGTATCGCTAGTATGTCCAGCCCCCTGAAGATGGCGGACTCCCTTATAGTTTACCCCAGGAGAGACCATTTGTTTCTATTTCTTTACATTGTTTAGCGCTGTAGGGTTGTGAGCTCTACAACCTCGCAGTAAAACAAACGTCAAAGATGATGTTCTCTGTCCATCTCTGAGCCTTTCGGATATAATTCACCTCTAACCGCGAGGTGGTAATAGTGAAGCTGCTTATCTTCATTATGATGTTTTTGTTCGGGGTTATCTTCCCTTAGTCTTTGTAAATCAATCTACAAACTACAAAGGAGGAGTACTGGTTTTGGCCCGCACTGGAATATTTCCGTTGCGCGCCATAACTTGTCGACATTCCCCTGTTCGCCACCTGGGGAGTCGCCTGGTCGAGAGACCAGTAACTCCAAACGTAAACACTAAGTAAAACAATTTATTTCACTGCTCATCTGTTTAATGTTTTAATAATTATTCCAGGTATTAAAACCACCGAAGGAAATTTTTACAAATGGTGACCTTGTCACAAATGTTTACGTTCAATCTGCGAATATACGAATTTTCATGAACTCTGTGTACAACCTAGTAGTGTTTAATACAACTTATAATATGAAATATATACTCAGATTAATTTGGAAATTCTCAGCGGGAAATATTTTTATGTTCTAACATTTAGAGAATGTAATTCTACCAAACAGTGCTCGATGAAAATTTGAAAAGAGCGTTCCGCAATCTCCTATATCGATTCTATGATAATGACACGTTGCGGAACTACTTGCGGACTTAGGAATTTACAAAAATAATGTTTTGTTGAATACGATTTTTACTTGTTTCTGCAACTAAGTGTACGAACATACTGAAAAAAGATAAATAATAATTTGTCGTTGCTGTGACCAGGACTTGAACCCAGGTCCTCTACTTGCCCTCTAAATCTTGTAGACATTTCATATTACCACAGCATGGAAAATTTTCTGTGTATGTATTGAACAATCATCGTACTCACTACTTGGCTAAAATCAGTTCATTCAAGTTCTTACAATGAGTTATTGGGTAAGCTGAGGCAAGAGGATTGCTAGATAAAAACAGTATACGTCATAGGAGTATAATGGCTAGATCTTGCAATCGACACATGGAAGATCTCGGCTCGAGTCCCAGGCACGAAAACGATTATTTTAATTTTATTTTTAACTGTTATCTAACGCAAAGTCCTTGCAAAGCAATAATGCCTATTATTATGATAAATACTGATTATATGAAAAATTATTTCTTAAGGACTAACCCATAATTATTTTTTTTAAATTTATGTAAAAGCAGAAATTATTTAAAAATCCATTTATGAGAAATCCTTCAATAATCTCACAAATTCTCCGAGCTTAAATAACAAAATAAATAAATGTATCGAACTCTTTGTACTGGTTTGCATTCTATCATTGACTAACAATATATTAAGATTATAGAAAAATGTTGTGAAGTATTTTTTTCAAAGATGAGAAACTCATTAGTATTTGTCTGACTCGCGACCAATATAAACCAGACAATAACCAATAATTTAAAGTTATGTATTTCGATTCATAGTTTAGAGAAATAAATTTCAGAGTGCAAAAATAAAATTCCCAAAGTAACGTTCCTGAAAAAAGCACTAAAAAATAACTGAGTTCAAGTAAATTGACAAAATCAATTGCCAAATTAATTTGAAGTTGAAGAAATACATAGCTTCTTAACTTTGAGATAGTATTTCTATAACGTTTCATAATAAAGACTTACTTAAGGTTTTTGTTTTAATGATAATATCTTTAGCTATTTGAATAAAGTTTAATTACATTCGGACCAAAGTTCCAAATATTATCAATACAACATTATACTGCATCACAATCCTCATTTTAACCCTACATTAATTAAATCGAATTCAAAGCTTGTCATTGAGAAAGGTTCTGTTAAAAAGAGGTAACACTGCGTACGACCTGCAGACGTGTGTCGGAAGAAAGACAGTTGTTCTGATTAGCACAGTGATAGGCAACATGTTGTGAGTGTTTGTTCTTGTAGACGTAGTATACAGCTAAGCTACGATGCTGTGCTGAACTGTTAACAATGTTTCTTTCAATGTTTTCTGCAGTGATTTTGCAAAGAATTGACTGTAAAGCGGGAGCAAATGTGTTCCCTAAGTTTGGCTGTCTACTTAAAAATCCTGGTACAACGTTTGAATCTTCGATTACCACTTCCTTTAATTGATGTCAAACTGGGACTCGACAATTCATTTGTTCCTTTATCATGAAGTACTGAACTTGCTTAAGATAATCTGGTTTCATGCCGAAATTCTCACTTAAAATTATCTGAATTTGTATATCTTCGATTTCTATGACCGTGAGATTAACACACCTTCCCGTATAATAGCAGCCACTGTATTTTACTCGAAGGCCATCTTCAACGCAGAATGAATGTAGGTGACTGACGACCATTCATTACCTCTTTATGACAATCTTGATAAGCCATTCGCACGAAACGAAAATCTTTGACAATGACTTGTTTCATCAACAGCAAGCCTTAGTGGTACATCTTTGTTTCTCTTCCATTTCTTCACAAATTCACACCCAAAAACAAGAAAAAAATACCCGACTCATGCTAAACTGCAGACAGCCGCTGAAGCATAAATGATAAACCCCTGCCGCCTCTTGCGATACACGCTGCCATTCTGATAAACCCCTGCCGCCTCTTGCGATACACGCTGCCATTCTGATAAACCCCTGCCGCCTCTTGCGATACACGTTGCCATTCTGATAAACTCCTGCCGCCTCTTGCGATACACGCTGCCATTCTGATAAACCCCTGCCGCCTCTTGCGATACACGCTGCCATTCTGATAAACTCCTGCCGCCTCTTGCGATACACGCTGCCATTCTGATAAACCCATGCCACCTCTTGCGATACACGCTGCCATTCTTTCGAGACACCTGAAGAAGTCGCACGTACTCTTGCCAGCTTGTAAGAGAAACTTTATCTATTGCTTTAAGACAAACTTGTATAAAGATGTATTTCGATCTTGCGAGAACTGTTACACAACAAAATATCTTCCATTGCTATTTTTTCTGATTGCAAATGAACTTTGAGTTTTATGCAAACATATTTTCTGTACCATATCTATTCCAACAGTTGAATACATATCTTCTCTTTCTTTTCTTCTCTTCACAGGTTTTTCTTCTCAACAACACCAGCCTTGCCAAGACAAACACTTTCGCAAAACGTTCTACAGTGATTTTACAAGACTCATCGACATGGTTCTTGCTGACTGAGACCATATGAAGAAATAAACAGAGGGGAAACCGAACCACACTTTTACATTACGATACCTACATATATTTCTGTCTGTTTACACATGTATACTTACAATTTTTATTTTCACTTATTTTCAAATTTTTATTATATCAATCCTTTGCTTAATAAGAATGCACAATATATCTTATAAGGGGTATTTTGGTGATTATTATTCAAGTCAGATATTAAAATTTCTATTGTAAGAAAGAATATTGTACACTGGGTACAGAAAAGTTGAAACTACATCCTTTTATATCACTTAGTGAATTTATTTTTATGTCGTGCGACAGATATGCAATTTTATTTTCCAAATTTCACTAACATGACTACAATCAGAGCTTTGACTAATTTATATTAATTTAGTGTTATTATTAATATTAGTTTTGGACCCAAATATCTTCACTGATATCAAAGTGTAGTACTTTTGTCAATACAACAATTCTCTATAGCTTTTTTCTGATTCATATAAGTTTTGTTTTGTGTATGTGAGAATAAAAATCTCGGAATGATAACCCACATAAAATGTTTGACTTTTAGACATTGAACGTGATCAATAAATAATTGTCTGTTTGTAACTTTTTACCATGGATGACAATTCCACTGTTGATAGTGTTCAGGACTTATATTTTTTCAACTTTTCTCTTAATTACTCCGATTTTGATAATATCACAGAGCGGAATGTCACAGGTTCTCCAAACAAAACATGTGATCCAATTAATACTGAATCAGCGATTATTATCCAACAAATCATGTACAGTGTAGTGTTTATCGTTGGTCTTCTCGGAAACACGCTTGTTATTTATGTAGTCCTACGATTCTCAAAAATGCAAACCGTGACCAATTTGTATATTGTCAACCTTGCAGTCGCAGACAAATGTTTTCTTCTGGGTATTCCCTTTCTAATAACCACTATGAACCTTAAGACATGGATATTTGGAAATTTAATGTGTAAATGGTTCATGACAACAACTAGTATAAACCAGTTTACCAGCAGTATTTTCTTAGCTATCATGAGCGCTGACAGATACATCGCAGTGTGTCATCCCATATCAGCAACTAGACTTCGAACTCCTATTATATCCAAAATAGTTTCCCTAACCGCGTGGACAGCTAGTGCACTTTTCATGGTTCCCATATTCTTGTACAGTTCCACAGTGGATACAGGTTTAGGACCCAGTTGTAATATTTTCTGGCCTGATACTGGTCAAGTAAGTGGCCTAAAAGCTTTTACGCTTTACTGCTTTATACTTGGATTCGCCATTCCGTTAGCTCTCATATTCTTCTTCTACGTGATGGTGATCCGAAAATTGAAAACTGTAGGGCCTAAGAACAAATCGAAAGAGAAGAAGAAATCACATCGAAAAGTCACCAAATTAGTACTCACGGTAATCACTGTATATGTGATCTGTTGGCTGCCATATTGGATAGCTCAATTGGTCCTTATTTTCCAAGACGACTCCCAAAAAGAGTGTCACTCTCGGGTAGCATTAAACATTCACCTTCTCACGGGATGCTTGGGTTATTCCAACTCGGCCATGAACCCAATACTCTACGCTTTTCTCAGTGACAATTTCAAGAAAAGTTTCTTGAAAGCTTGCACATGCGCAGCTGGGAACGAGGTCAATGCGCAGTTACACATGGAAAACAGTGTGTTTACGCGACGCCACAGAGGCGGCTCGGAGAAATTACGAACTCCGCGCGACAGGGGCAATGATGAAGGCCCACTCCTAAAAGAGGGGAAAGAAATATCGAGTTCCATTACAATGACGTCACGTACAAACATAACAATGTCGACAAGCGTTGGTAAGGACAGTAACAAAAACGGTGTTCAAATGAGCCAACCTACTCAAGTCTAACTGCAAAAGACATTAACAGAAAAACAGTTCTTAGATATATAAACAGAAACGATTACACATATACGCCCTAACCAGGCTTCTGACTTAATTATATCTTTTTTTATATAAATATTCCATTACGGTACACATGTGAATGAATGGTTAAGTATAAAATTATGTTTTTTGTTAACATTTTTCGTTTGTTGTTATTTAATGTGGTATAATAATTCAATATGATTAAAATATCAATAAAGGAGGAAGTACGTTTTTGTTCTCAACAATAAAAATTACATGAATCATATCAAAGGAGTCTTTCTTATATAAAAGTATAGTATGAAGAAAATATTGGGAATGAATACAGTTTAACGCGAATTGTAAATAAAGGACATATCTTGTGAATATTTTTGTTTTAATTTTTATGAAATGTTACAATGAAAGTTTGTAACCGTGTATGTATGTAAGTATGTATGTCTATACGGCCTGTAAATTCAATGTAAAATGTAAATAAACCAGTAATATATAAAGGTATCTATACATAATTCTATCTCACTATATATATTATATATATACATACATACAATGGATTTATGTGTATATTATCAGATAACTGAAGACAAAAAATCCAACGACTATATCACAAAACGAGAATGTTCTTTAAATGTGTTTTCTTGTAATCAATGTATGGAATTTTATATGTGTTCACATAATGTTTTATGCAGGGTACTATATACAGATCAACACTTACGCTCATACAAATGGTGCTCACATCCATATAATATATATATTATTAATATTATATATACAAAAACACACTAAGATACTTATTGTGAAGAAAACATATTTTGTAAAAAAAAACCGAAAGCGTTAAAAGGTTTGAGTCACGGTTTTCATAAAAATGTGACTCAAATAACGTTGGTGAAAAAGTGAGAGAAGACAAAAATGAGCATCGAACCCAAGATGAACTACGAAATGAACGAAGGAACTAATCAATAGGTATTTTCCTGATTACGTAATTGTACGGTGAGATTTTTGTGAGCCCTTGAAATCCGTCGTACAAATAAATGTTAATTGGGACAAATATCTTTTGCATCTTTGTTTCTTTGTAATTTTTTTTTTGAAAGCACGAAGGGGTGTTTCAACTTACACTTTAAGAAAACACTGAACATGATGTCAATAAATATTTTTCTATTGAAATTATGCTGGAAGAAAAGAAACTATGTTTTGAAAAGAAATGAACCTAATCGAACCAAAAGTGTCCAATTTATGCTCATAAATGTTTTATAATTGCGTAAATATAAAAAGTATACAAATTCATTGTATAAGACTAATTTTGTATAAATAAAAAGAAAAATACATATGTCTTAGGTTACATTCAAACGAAAACAAAATATTAAGAAACAAGTTATCATATATTAATTGCTATTTATAAATGTTAATTATTTATGTATTAAAACACAAGCACACTCATGTATTAGCTATTTAGTAAAAAATGCTAATATTTCAGTGTTTCCATATACAGAGTGTTGAAGAAATGAGACAAAAAATACATGAGAACCAATTCTGTATAATAACTTGCAAGATTATGTTTTTTTTCTTTCCTTCCCCAATGCTTAAATTCCAGAAAAAAAAAGGAAAAGTTATTAGGTTTTTGTAAAATGTCGTTCTATCTGTAACTGTCCGAGAAAACAATTATGTGCAGAAAAATATTAATAAAAAATTAAAGCAAGAATTTTGTATCTTTATTTGGTCTTATATTTACCTTTACTTCCCAAACTACTGGTACTTGTTTCAATTTCGACTGCATGAAAGAAAAAGGTCTTAAGACAAAAGTATTATGGTGAGTACACACTAGGTTACATTTTGGTGAGTGCACATGTTATCGAGGAATGTCTCAGGACAGCAAAAACCCTCAATCCTTTCTTTGCTACTCGGTAGTTTGAAGTTGGAAAACAAGAGAAAGATAATATATAAACATCGTTACTTAATGCAGAAGTTAATATAGCTGTTGGGGTTGCCAAAAATGTCCATGAGCTTTGTTAATAAGTTAATTAACTCAGTAGCAACATGTGCAAACACACACACACAAAAAACCGTTAGTTAATATGGGCCAATTTGGAGGCACGAGCAATTTCTATTCACCTTTACATGTAAAAAAATATTGTACATCCGCTAAATAATGATTATTCTCTCTCCACTCAAATTCACATGGCTTTTTAAGATCATTGCACTGCTGACAGGAATAAGCAAGCTGACAGCAATTGAGGATTTTCGCGATCTTTAAACAGTCCTCGTTAATATGTGCACGCACAGAAATGTTTACTGGTGTGAACTCATCATGAATAACCAAGACATCAATTTAAAATTTCTTTCTTTGTGAATAAGGTTATTTGTTACAGGGATCCGGTAAAATACACCTAGAATTGTCAGGTAATATGAAATACTAATATTTCACTTCTGTTTACATTTTTTTTAGCTAAACAATACAACTCATTCGGTATTGTTCGGGAAAAAATATTAGGAGCTTACTGAAATATATTTTGGTAATTCGATTTTTAATGACAATTTTGTTCATGTTATTGCTTATGTAGATTCATTATAATATTTTCAGAATACCAAAAGAAAGCAAACATAGTGGATGGTAAAGCTGCAACTCTCCAAAATGAATTTTTCAATTGTTTTTGTACATGGAATGAGTGAAATTCATTCAAAAGTTACTTCAATATTGTTAGATGAGGAATTAGAAATGTGATTCCTTATCGCACTATCGAGGACCTTGTATAACACCCGCACAAGAGAGTACATATACGATTACATTGGGATTGACGGTATTCATCAGTGTCGGAGGGTGTGAGTTAGCCTGAAATATTTGCAGCAGTCATTGCACAGAAAATGATCATATCATTATCATTAGTTTGTTCACATTAGTATTCAACGCAATCTTTGACCTACACTGCTTCTCACCATTCATTGACATGGCAGACAAGCTTCGCATTGGATGCCAAAATATTCCATCTATAGTTCCAGTACCACCTGCATACTTAGATCTTCCTCAGCATTCATTAGCTGCGATATCAAAACAAAAGAAACAGAGATTAACTACCATCATCTTCGGACACCAAATTAGTACGAACAACACCATCATAAACACCGTCAAAGAAGCTCTGCATATGTTAAGCAGCTCTTAATCTGACACTGAATCCATGGTCTTCACTGATCAAACGAACACTCTACAAGCAACTTCCTTGTCATACTCATTTCTGGTGGCTGGATTTGATCCGAAATTTTGAACTCCTAAATACTACTAAATCAGTTCTTAAAACATATTCCTCCTCGTCATGCTATCTCTACACTAATTTCAACAAAAACAGCATCATAAGACAATCACCAGGAAAGCATCTTGCCACAAGGTTACGCAACAAACACAGATTTTAGACATTCGAACAATCAGCAAAACTCACTCATTTAGGGAACAAGCCTTAGAAATATCTAAATCCACCACGAGGACCACCCATGTTAGTGTAGTCATCAGGGGAGTGGATTCTATGGTAACTTACAAGGAGACCGGACAATAATAAGAATAAAATAAATGTTGTGGGCAGTAACAGCAAACTAGACAATAATACAGACTGAGGGGCACATAATCATCGTTTGCGCATCAAAACCAAGATCAGAACTCCCAGTTACGTAGTCAGAGTATTCATTAATGATCAGGACATAATCAACGACTTACTAACCACAGGAGCCTACGTCTACAAAAAACGCTATCGAGTTGAACCATTTTACTCTCCACGTTCATTGTGAACGTTGCCAAATCTACAATTCACATTCTAATCCTGCTTACCCTAACAACTTTCGTTGTGCCTATTGTAGTAGATCCCATAGTACCAAAGACTTCAAAATTATCCTAAATGTAACACCTGTGGAGATAAGCATCCTACTTTCAGCTACAAATCCAACGGTCGCCCTGAACTAAGCCCCGCTTACCCTGGATTTGTTGTATCCATCCGCATTCCTGAAAGAAAACCTCCTGTTTATGTCCTAGGCCATTACAGTTGCTCAATTCCTTTCATTTAATCAAAATCTCTGCCCCTTCCAACGCTCAGATGTTCTACAATATCTACAATTCGCAAACCATACTGTTATCAATAGAAATCTCATAGACTCTGGTCCACATCCCAGATAACACCCAAACTTGTATTAAGTTTGTACAAGGCTTGGCATTGGAAGTTTGCAAAAAGTTTACCATTGCATTGTTGCAAACGTGCTAGTTGACACATGCGAAATTTTCTAGAAACTTTGCATGCTAAACTTGCAAGAAACTTGTCTTGCCAAACATCAAGCCTGTGGCGGAAAAACTATTTCTAACTAAGGTTTTATTCATAGCTCTACTCTAACACAGGATCAATTTAAGCGTCCCCAGTTTCGTATTAAAGCCTCTATTTCAGAAACTGTTTTCGTAACAAAGGACTAGTGAAATGAAACTTCGTTCAGCAGAAGAACCCGTGGAGCATTGGTAAAGTGCTCCACGGACAACAAACAAACATGAAGGACGTGAGTTCGAATCAGACTGCAGATTGAAATCTTTTCTCGCTACAGGCTCGATGTTGGTTGGTCTTAGTCTTAATTTTTAAAAACTAAGTTTGAAGCAAGTTTTTCATGCAAAATTTGTCGTTCATCAACTAGAAAGTTTGCTGCAAGATTGTAGTAAGCTTGCAGCCTTGCAAGCCTAAACTTGCTGCAAATTTGGAGATTTGCAATGCTAATATTTCTGTAAGTTTAATGTGCTATCTGGGATGTTCATATCCACTGAAGTCTAAACGTAACCTTGACCACTAATTTCTCACCATACTACCAATCATCCTCATTTTGATCACAGTTCTCATCAGTATATTAGTGTATGAACCCGTCGGTCCTCAATGTTAGAAGCAGGGTAATTCACTTCACGGTTATGTTCTCACACCATCATAACTGGTTCCTTCCTTACCTAATGATTTTAAACTTATAATGGCAAGATTCCAGTTAGAAAAAAGTATGGTTACAGTAACCATGTAACGCGATTATTTATAGTTAATTTTATGACAGTAGTACTTTGGGTTGCAAATACCATACAATTATTGTTAATTGTTATAATTACAATACTGTTAACAATATTGTATGGTCAAATTCTTGTTTCTAGTTAAATTAACCAGATATTTTGCACGATTGTAGTTAATTAAGCAATACTGTATTGTTGCATTAACTATGGGGAATCATGTCTGATCCTATACTATATGGGTATACATTAACTATACAAATATTGTTTGAAATTGACGATATTTCATTGCTGTTATGATCACGTGTATTTATAAATGGTCTCTAGACAGAGTCGAATCTATTTCAACATAACATTGAAAAGGCGAAATACAAATTTCTTGTTGGGAAAGTTTGGTTTCACTATTAGTATACAACTATTACATTATACACTTTGGGAATATAAATTTTAGCAAATACATTGTGACTGAAACGTCTTTAATTAAATTCAAGGATAATATCATGCGAATAAATCATTAGCAGTAATTGTTGATTACAAATTTAGATGACAGAATTATCGCTATTCTTGTTGCATGGTGTTTTAAAATGACAGCTATCGCAGCGCCATCTCTTGAACATCGTTTAATCATACGAGCATAACATTACTACACATTGCGAAATTACTTCAAATTACGTAAAATTGTACAATACATTTATTCTTCGTAATCATAACAAGGGTAGAATCCAATGGCGAACGTTTGTTACTACGGCGATGAACTTGAGAGGTCCATAGACCATAGAGTTAGTTAGTTAATCATAACAAGAATACTCATGTCATAATCTCACATGAGGCCATAACAAATCCTTCGTCAGCCTTAGCTACGTTTCCAATTTCTCTCGATTCGAACAAACAATACGGCTTCCAAGCACATATAGTCCCCAAAAAATATATTGTAATATTAACTATACTTTTGTCATTTTCTGCGCATGCAAATCCAATAACTATACGTATGATTCGAGCAACAGAAAATATATTTTCAAACTTCTAGCTCATGAAGGAATATGGTAAAACGCGAGAATCAATTTTCCACATAGGAGTGTAGTTTTCAGAGACTAATCACCGGAAGTGCTATTATTATTCACTGTTAGGGGCGCGACTTTTTTTTTATCCGTACTATCTTTTCGTATTATATGCAATTTGCCATCGGTCAAACATCTAATATTCATGCATGACAGTTAATTTTACTACGTTTTAAACTTTTAATATACTTTCGAAACAATTATACAAATGAAATTAGTTGTAAATAATAAAACTGTATGAAAACAACGAAAAATTCGGTAATTCTTTACAAGAGCTCCTTCTGGCTTAGAGCACTCGGAACTCCTCAAAGTGCTATGTTTTGCTTCCTACAGTCATGAAAGGCACTAAAATACCTGCAAAATAAAAATAAAAGTTCCTAAAGTGGAACTTGTTATATTACAATAACATAAATTCTAATTGTAGAAACTTTTTTTTTATTTCTGCACGTATTTTAGTCTCTTTCATGGCTACAGAAAGCAAAACTATAGCATTTTGAGAAGTTTCGAGTACTACATCACACTTCAACTGATTAAAGAACGTAAAGATCGAAAGAAAAATTAACCTTACCTTACTGAAGATTTCCTGAATTTTTTTTCTTAAATTTATAATTTCCAGCAGCCGTCAGCTATTTATGCTTTAACACTGATGCATCACTATGCTAACAGACATACAGCAACGACATGAGATAAATTTGCTTGACGGAACCACGTGCAAAAAAACATCGACGAGTAAAAAATGCATGGCTTCCTCTTCCTTACACAAACTTATTTCCTTTTGCAGCGGATTGCTAATTTTCATCTCCCGAAAACAATCTCCCCCGCAATTCGTACATATTTTACAACTCCATAAATTCCAATAATGTTTAAACAAATTTACAACATCGGCCATTTGACACGCACCACGAACAACGTTGCTGAAGGCGAACTCACTACGACATCTTGCCACTGCTACCGACTAATACAACAGGTGATCCCAGGGTTACCAACCACAAAGCTGGGAAAAGCGCCACAGCAGTAGCAAAAAGTCGCTAAATAGAACTATGAAAATCGCTAAGAAAAAAGCGCTAACCAAGAGTGCACGTACATAAAAGGTCTCTGTTCAAGTCGCGTGTGCAATAAAAAAAAAACACCGCACCTCACTTACATAACCTCCAAGTGTCCTTGATCACTACTTTTATTAAATTTCCTCATGCCAATTTAAACCTAAAAAAGCGCCAACCGAAAGGGTCTTGGAACATATGCTTCCTCAAGACGCTAGTCTGGTAATTAGCAATGCAAAAAAGTCCCGTCTGGCAACACTGAGACCTGCGTCACTGGCAGAGGAAAAACAGAAAAACAAAGATGGCGTATCGCTCTCCTAGTAGGTAGGTCAGAACATAGAATATTTTCTTCTATCATGTTATACGTGTCCTTATGACACCTATTTTTTCACACGGTTTTGGAAGTTCTGGATTCAAATTAACCTAGAGAACACCATATTGAAAGAATATAACACCATACAACAGAAGGAGCACTTGTATAGTATTACCAAAAATTCTTTAAGAATAACCATAACTAAAAAAATATTTCACCCTGAAAAGTTCAAATCTTTTCGCTGCCATCTATTGGACCAAATATAAAACCGGTTCATGTTAAATAATACTGCGTAAAATCAAGTTTTTTGCAGCTCCTTACAAGCCTAAACTCAACAAAACTGCTTTCCCGATGAAAACCTAAACGCGATCAAATTAGTAATCAGAGAAATATATTTACACATGTACAATTTCTACATGCTTTGCAAAATACAGGTTAATTAGAATGGATAAACTGTCCAGATATCGGGGACTCGCTCATATTTGAAATTGTAGAGCAACTGTAACATTTCTAACTGGTGTCGTCATTTCAGTTTTTGCTTGCGGGAGACAAGATCATTTAGGAAAGAATTTATATATCACGTGGCGCATCCCACTCATTTCCAAGCGTAGTTTTTACTTCATACTCTGCATAAACGTAATCAGTGATTTCGCCAGACCCTCTGTATGGGGGTGTCATCCCCCATATCCTCGAAAGCACCTCTAATCTTAAAAATACAGTCAAAAATCAACAGAAACCGTGCAAAACTACACTTACACCTTCCAATTTTAATTTTACCACCTCCCCCTACAGATCGAAAATCTTGACGGAATCCCTTACGTAATCCACATGCATTGCTTTGCTGTTAATATGAGATAGCTAAAAACAAGTAACACTCATATTTGACGTAAAAATGTAAGGAAACCTTAATTGTTACCTTTTTGTAAAATGTTATTTACATCAGATGAGAAACTCTAACGTAACAAAGGGTAATGTCTTGGCTTCATTTTAACAATTATTCACAAGATCGACGACATAAATTTTCATAACCTCTTTCCGCTCCACAGCCAAATCATCAACGAAGCGAATCCATCATCGGGAATTCATGACCAAAATTAGATTTACAACCTTTTAAGAACAGAAAAAATCATTCGTTAAAGGCAGTGGTGATCGGCAGTGACAAATAGCTTATTAAAGCAGTCTCCTATACTGTGGATATAATATTGAGCTCAGTGCCTTGAGGTGGACGCCACTAAACAATAGGGATTCAAGTCCGGCTAGAGACAGAAATCGTACATCCGCTGATACTGAGGCAGGATAATTATGCAAGAGACTCAGTTATTAAGTTCATCGAAATGGGAAAACAAGCTTATAGTCTTGTTGTGGTTAACAGAAACTTCGCAAGAACTCAACCAACCAACTGACGAAATTCTGCATAATGTCACCGACAAAGTAAACGTTATAGTGGCAAACCTCTTGTAATGATCGCTCAACTTGAATAAAGATTGGATCTGCGTATCAAAATGTGCAAGAAAGGAAAACTATTTGTACGCTGAACCCACGAAACTGGGGAAACTAGAGCAAAGACAATAGCACTGGACTTCGTCTAAACAAAACAAAATTTTCAACTCTCACGGAGAGGGAACACAAAACTTATGAACACAAATAAAAACAAAGGCCACCGCACTTTTCAGAGAAAGCAGAACTTGTTAGACAAACGAAATTCAATTTCCAAAA
Source organism: Lepisma saccharinum (assembly GCA_022664845.1). Taxonomy (NCBI): domain Eukaryota; kingdom Metazoa; phylum Arthropoda; class Insecta; order Zygentoma; family Lepismatidae; genus Lepisma; species Lepisma saccharinum. Next base: position 68,204 of record JAGDQP010001003.1, on the reverse strand, counting down.
CACCTAATACTTCACACTGACTCAGCTTCGGAAGTGAAATGTTCTCAAACCTAAACAAAAACAACTTGAACTTAAAATTCCCTTACAAATTAGTATAAAGAAAACACTCTAATCTGATCTACTTGGTAATTCTGACTCCCGCAACACATGGACCCTGGGTGCAATGAGATATGGAACAAAGACTGACCACGTATATATATATATATATATAGGGTGATTACAAATGATTCATTGGGTTTCGTGGGTTTATTAAAAAAGAGACTAATACACTCACAGTAAAACAACATATCTCAAGAGAATCAGAAACTATCCCAGTTTTAAGGGGCAATTTGTCATATATGTAACTTTCACGACTAGCGATGGCAGCATCATCACAAATGCTCTATGTGGCTTGCTTTTGACACACGACACATATCCAAGCGGTAGTCCAATTCCGCCCAAACACGTTCTAGCATAGCGGGAGCGATGGTTGTGAATGCATGCATGATGCGGTCCTTGATTTGGATGGTAGTGGTTGAATTGAATTGTATTTATGGCCTTTATGCTCAGGCCGGGATAGGGGAAGGGAAAGGATTCGGGAAGATGTCGACCAGGGCCTTTGTTCAATCCATCCCAGTATTTTTCTTGTGCGACTGAGGAAAACCCTAGGAAAACCTCAGTCAGAATGGTCGGCCGTTGGGATCAAACCCAGAACCTCCCTAATGCTATACCAACAATCTACCACTCAGCTACGCCGGCTTGGTGGATGGTAGTGGTGGCAAAAACACTAGGTCCAAAGGAAAAAGTCACAAACCATGAGATCGGGTGATCTAGGGAACCATGTAGAAAGTGCATGTTCACCAGGAGCACAACGCCCAATGCAACGATGTGGTGATGTTTTGTTTAGGTACCGGCGCACCTCAATATGCTAATTAGGTGGCGCTCCGTCTAATTGCAGTATGAACTCATTGAAATCTTGTATCATTTGTGGTAACAACCAAAATTGCAGAATATCAAGAAATGATAAAACTGTCACAGTTACCCAGACACTATTTTCACAACTTCTACCCTCTGTCGCTAGTCGTGAGTTACAAGTATGAGAAATGACAAGTTAAAACTTGGACAGTTTCTAATTCTTTTGCGGTGTGTTGGTTTACTGTAAGTGTATTAGTCTTTTTTAAAATAAACTCACGAAACCTGATGAATAATTTGTAATCACCCCGTATATACTTAGAGGGATAAAGATAAAAGCAGGGTTAAAATTGAGTCGAGAGACCTACCGCTCTGGCAGTACACTGTCAATATTGATTTCAAAAATGTCTACTTGCTATACTTAGCACAGAAAGTGACAATACTCGCCATTTTTACTTCACCTGCAAGAAAACTGAAAAAGGCCATATCTGGGGATGGCTTCTTTTATTCCCTCAACTTTTTAACCTACCTTTTTACACCTGAAGAAGACAATGCATCATTTAGCGAAATTAGTCGTGTTTTTAATCGCCATTTTTTAGTCGATACGATGGCAGCGAGGATGTCGTACAGTCACGGAAATATGTATTGCGGGAGTCTAGCAGTTATTTAGTCTATGGTCTAGCATTTAGTTTCTATTTACCTTCTATTTATGCACTAAATAGGCACCCTTTAGACTAAACCTGCCACATCTATTCCTCAGACATGTCACTGCTTAATTATAACATCATGTCTGGCCGATAAATATATTTAAATAAAAAGCTAAATGTTAGTTTTTATTCCACTCCCGCAGTACATACTTCCGTAACTGTACCATGTTGAAGGTAAGCGTATGGCTGAAATTATCTAATATTAATATGCTGATATATATATGTTTTATTTTAGGAGTTGCTCATCATTTTGTCACCCTGGTGTGAAATTAGGCAAGGGAAAAGTGGCGGAACTGTCCTGTTCAATATTAACTTACGGCATTCCATCGCTGAGATGGATAGATATTTAATTCAAATAATTTGTTGTGTAGCTAACTATGAACTGTTGAGTGTGTCTTCGTGTTTTAACTATTGTAAACACATTTTTTTATCTTACAGGGGACATTTTTTTCGTCCGTTTAATTAATGAGCTGTGTATTGTTGCTTTAAGTTTTCTAAATTTGTGTTTCAAAACTGAATTATAAGTTTACACGTTCTAAGTCGATTAAGAGATCTAAATAGATTTCCTGGACATCATATATTTCTGTATGCTGTGCAGAAATTTTATTTCTTTCTCGAGAAACGAAGACAGCAAACTTTATTATTTCTCACTATACACTTCTGTCTATTTCTTCGTAGTTACGCATGAAAAAATTCCATTTATAACTTTTGTACATAACTACACCTTGTGACTACAAATTATCAAAACTTAGTAATTATGATACTCAATTATACAAATATATATATATTATTAATAACGCACTTACAAATTTTACAAAATATTAACTTCGTTTGATAAAATAGAGAGCGGAAAGGAGGGTAGGGACCTTTATCTGCAACATTGGACCTATCCCGATATTCAAATAGTGAAGCATTACAGCAGCTTCATTCCTAAATAACCATAGACTTCTCAACTATTAAATATCCTCTACAAAAAATGGTTTGATTACTTTGGCTTCTAAAACAATATTTTCACTCACAAGTTCGGTGCTTCGGTGCTTGTTCGGCCAAACTTGGCAGATAAGTAAGGTACATCAGGAAACCACCTGGAAGAATGATTAAAAGGGCTTTCTTCCATAAAGACGGGTGCAGTGGCCAAAAGTTTGATTCAAAACAATAGAGTAATCCAAGTCTGAAAACAAGTTTATTTGTAAAACGCGCCATTAGTAATGACTGGGCACCATCTATCCACTACCCATTAGTATGCATTATATTTTCACTTCTTGGACTGTTTACAAAAGAATAGAGTATTTACAGACTTTCGAATCAGCTACACATATTAATATCACAGCTCATTATCTCTTTCAAAAATAAATGTGTGGCAAAAGTGATTTCAGCAATACATGTCTTAAAATTCTAACTCAGACTGATATATTACGTGACACACTGCTCATTTTTTAAAAAATCAACAAGGTTCAAGATCACGGCCATGACGAACTTACCATCTAACTGCATTCCACCCAGTGCCCGTAAATTAATAGGTATTTGTTTTCTATTTATCAAGCGTTTTACAAATAAACGTGTTTTCAGACTTTAATTACAGTATACGTACTAATTCTTTTGTATCAAGTTTTGGCCACTACGTACACCTTTAAGGACGAAAGCACTTTTACACCAATAATTCCACACATAAATGAGATGTCCATTTCCAAATGGGTCCTTGTCAAAAAAATTGAGATTGAGATATTGTATTGTTGAGTTCATTTTATCATTTTCTAATATTTTAGTAAGATTTTGTGATTCCAAAACGTCTCCAAAATCATTTCATTATATTACAAAATTAAAGGACAAAATCATAATTAAAAGTAAGCATCGTATATATTTTTTTATCTTTTCCAATATCCTTTCGCAAGGAGGTAAAATATTGGTAAACTAATACAATATTCTCCAACTTTGTAAGATATTCATAGATACACATTTGCCCTAGGGTTTAAATCGAAGCGTATAACAAGTGTTTTCATCAATTTCTCAACATTTATGGCATTTAGACAAAGACCCGTTTCGAAATGGACGGCTCAAATAATATAATCGTGTCTCCCAGAAATGAGCTTGGAATAAAACTAAAATGTTTTTTTCCTACTACCGAACCAAAATTATCTTCGCTAATACGAACTATTTATTTCGCTACGAACAAAGAAATTATATAATGCTACCAGCACACGTAACGATTTCACATTTAATACAAATATATTTTATATTCTACTCTATCATGGTACGCATTGCAGTTGTCATTTGCTTCTTGGGGCCCCTGACTATGAATAATAATAGTACTTCCGGGGAATAGTCTCTGAAAACTAAACTCTTATAATAAGTGGACATAATATGTGGAAAATAGATTCTCGCGGTAAAATCAACCACGAGTATGATTTTTTCAGCAAACTATAATTGTTTAGGAATCCCACCTATACAACAATACGAGATATAATCAACGTAGCACTAGAGTATCGTTACAGTAGCACAATTATGGTTACAATTACTATACAAATTAACCATGTAGTTTAGCAATGCAAGTATAGTTAGATTTGCCAGGGCTTTTTTTTACAGTGTCTCAGATTACGAGAATAAAGAATAATATTGTGTTAATAAATCTACCAGACCTCCTTATCTGCCTTACACAACTTCTTTATCCTTACTAAACTCTCACCCGAAATAAGGGACGTACCTTTTTGACTGGTGCTAGTCCTGTTTAAGAGGATAGAAAAAAAAAATAGGATAGACTCAACCAAGCTGCAAATTACCATCAATAACAAAGAGATAAGAATAACACAAAAAGGATTATAATCACAAAAACAGGATACTTGATATTTGTTTACAAATGAAAACAATATGGAAGAACATTATATGTCTATTTTTGGCCAAATTGAGACAAAAAGTGTCATCTGTTCGCTCTTTAAAGGCCTGTTTTTTTTCCTCACAATCGACCTCTCTTACCTCTGTTTATAATATTTGAAACTCAACACACAATTTCCCGCAAAGTCTTCAAAGAAACTGGTAAACGATCGTATTTTTCTAATAAACAGAATCCAAAGACCATTCATATGATGTATCACTTGACCTATGTGGTAATTCACGAAAATGTTGCTTTTTGCCACCAGACCACAAGAAATGGGCCAGCATGCTCAATAGTTTACCAGAATGATACATTAGCCTTGAAATTAAACGTGAAGTTATCAGTCTTATTCATGGAAATCAATTGGCTGCGAAATAATAGGGATGGGAAGTTTCCGTCGAGTCACCCTGTATTTATAACGTTCTTATTTGGCACGTACCCGTGCAATTAATTAATACGTCAAATTCATCAGTATGTTTAATTTAAGATACACATTAGTTTCAACGTAACCTTTCATATGAAAGTAAACGGCAAACACATAACAACAATCTCCAACAAAGGATAGCAGCACTACCTCCTTATATGTCTAATGAATTTTATTTATTGTTGCACGAAATTTCAAACAAACTTTCAAGAAAAATAGTTCATAACCAATTCAAGAGCTCGAACTATGCCGATTTTTAATCTTCGTTTTTGTTTATTGTTGAAAGAGCTTCATTGTTCAAGGTTTTGATATTCACAACAACAATTAAGCGATTTCAAGAATGAACAAAAACAAAAATTAAAAGCGGTATTGATCGAACTCTTGAATTCGTTATGTACTTTTCTTTATGAAAGTTAGAACTCTCTACGCTGGAATTTGTAGGAGCAACATTGAAATTTCGTGCAACGATAAAAATACGACACACATATACGGAGGTAGCACTGCCAAATTTAGTTGGATATCCTTGCTTTACATGACAACATGGGTCAAGTGACACATCATGTCAATGGTATTTAGGATTTACAAAAGCATGTGATCATATACTAGTTTCTTTGAAAACTTCGCGAGAAGTTGCATTTTGAACTCGCAAATATCATAAAGTGAAACACATAGAATCACCAGAACATTTATACTAATTATATGGTTGTCTATCTCTTCCACACGTCTTTGATCGAAAACAGCAGGCGGGGTGTCATAAAACTCAAAATTGTTACTTACCTTATCTTTCAAAAGAGTAAGGACTGTGTATAGATTGTGTATGTTTACAGTCGTTTCCTGCTGCCTCCGTTCAAAACAAAATACCAAGAAATAAATCGCGAATGACTCAATTTCACCATTCCAACTCGACAATCTGTCTCAGCACCTCCACAGAAAGTAAAAACAACACAGTATCATAGAACGTATCATACTGAACAACGTTTGCATTTACAGTACGTGAGGTCGTATACAGTTCATGCTTCCATCACCAGAGTTTGTTGATATTATATGACTATTGTAGGGACATTCAATAGTCACTCTTCACGTTTTAGTTTTCTATTTCAAACTTTAAAATATTCATTAAGGTACCAATGAATGTATAACTACTCGAAACTCATTAGCAAATTAAACAAAGTTTCAGACCTTTAGCATGTGTTCTGAAAGATTCCAGAACGTAGCATGTAGTGATTTTGCCAGCCCCCCCAGGTGTTTAACTCCCAAAGTCTCGACAACACCCCCATAACCTTAAAATTTTTGCTCCGAAAAATCGATAGAAATCGTACAAAACTTCACTTACACCCTCCCAATTTTGATTTTACACCCCCCAAAACTGAAAATCCTGGCCGAAACCCTGGTAGTATGCAAGCGTATTCAAATCAACACATGAAGAATGCACTGCAGAAACATGTTTAATTCCAAATTTTCCATGGGAGACAGTGATACATCCCGGAATTTTTCTCCATTATATGATAGAAGATAAAAGGCGCTCATAACGTTCACTGTAGTAAATTGTATTAGCTTATTTACCAATTATGACCTACTTACATTTTGTACTATTGTAGGGTAGCAATTATGATGAATCGCTAAGAATTAATCGAGCTACGATAAGCATATTTTAAAAAGAAATTCGAAAGAACTTTTAAGGCTTGTTTGTTGCCGTCACTCGCCTGAAATTATATTCAGCAAAAGTATAAACCCACCTACCAAGTTTCACTTTGTTATATTTGAGAGTTCCAAACGCAATTTTTCGCAAAGTTTTCAAAGGAACTAGTAAATGATCTCATACGTTTCTAAATAGAACCTAAAGATCATTGACATGTTGCATGACAACTCATATTGTTATTTAAGAAAATTTCACTTTTCGCCACTTAGATCACAATAAAATGGTACTGCATGCAATGCTTGACCACGATAGCACAATCTCCGTTAAATTAAGGGGGGGCATGTGTCGGGATTTCTCCTGGAAATCAATTGGTTACGACATTAACGGAATGGGAACTTTCCTTTGGGTCACCCTGTATTTATATAATATTTGCATTTGGTAGGGATCAGAGTTAATTAATTAGCACATCAATTTCATCAGTAACTTTAATCTAACATTTATATTATCATCAACACAACCTTTTATATAAAAGTGAATGGAATAAGCCCAACTTCAATATACATACGTATGATATGTTGCTTCCCCTCCAGGCATCCAGAATTTTTTATTTTAAACTTTGAAATCCTGTAACTCGTATTCCGCTAAACTCCTAAACTTAGTACTTCAGAAGGGTTCATTTGGACACATCATGAATGCCCTGTAGAAGTTTCATGCTGATTTTCGTTTCCCACCAGAGACAGTTTCCTTGCATTGACTTGTTTTGTAATTTTCTTAGTAATTTTTTAAGAGAGACGCTCATATTCTAAGTTCATCCTTTATCGTTTATTCATTTCCTTTCAGTATTTTTTAAAATCACTCTACCGCTCACATCTTTATGTAACCAAACCCTCATTATCCAAATTCAACATTTAGTTCTCAGAGATTTCAACCTAGGCTAACTGTGGAACGTTACCGTGCTAACGAGGACCTGGTGCAGCAAACGCACTGGAGAGAAAATCACAGATACGACCGCAATAGGATTGACGGCATTTTCAGTGTCGGAGGGTGGAAGTGATTTGAGATATATATTTTTTTGCTTTGCAGTCATTGCACAATTTTGTCTTCATATTAATATTCATCGCGGGCTTTGGCCTGCTTCCTGCATCACCCACCGACATGGCTGACACAATTCATCATTCAGGACGTCATTCTCTACCACCAACTGTACCAGGACCACCATCATACAAAGATCCTCCGCAATTTTCAGCACAAGGCGCTATACCTAGACAAAAACGTTAGTCTGAACAACATAAATCATCTAATAGATCAGGACGAACCACACCAGTGTCACCTCCATCAAAGAAATCTCATACAGTTAGTTACAGAGAATCTGAATCTGAAACCATGGACCTCAGCGACCACACCGATACACCAGACAGTCATCAAACAACTATTCCTTTCAACTAATTGATTTCGATTAAAAGTTTCAAACGCCTAAAATGCTTCTAGCTCATTTTCTAAAATATGTCTATCGTGACAAAATCCCTCAGACTCAAACTTGGCAACCACGATACGAAACAAACATTGTGTTCAAATATTTGGCAAATCTGAAAAACCACAAACATTCACCGCCACCAAAGAGATCGCCCACGCTTTCTGTAGTAATTCGTGGTGTTGAACCAAGTTACACAGACAAGGAAGTAGAACAAGATCTTAAACTAGAGGAACATACTTTCACAAAATGTCTACGAATGAAATAAAGAAACAGGCACTTCTACTTACATGATATCAAACCATCAAGACACGATCAATGCCCTACTTTCAAATGGAGCAATCATATACAGAAAACAATGCAGAGTAAAACCATCTCATTCACCTCTTCCTTTACCTGTTCGATGTTAACGATGCCAAGAATACAATTCCTATCTGACTTCAACAAGTTCAAACACACCCAGATGTGCATACTGTACAGGACCTCATCCTACTAAAGACTGTCATAATCTACAATCTCCACTTAAATGTAACACCTGTGGATCCAAACACCTGATCTTCATCTTTAATTGAAAAAAACTGCCCTAAACCCAATCGTGAAAATCATGGACTTGTAGTACTGATTCGTATTCCTGAACCATCATCTCAGACTCCACCAATCACATCAATGTCGCAAATTATTACTATATCCCAGTTCCTTACATTCATCACCGTTCCACTATAAAACCTGTACCCGCTTCAACGTCATGATGTCCTCAATCACCTACAGTTCTCAACGCCAATCTACTAGTAACTTGCTCCGGCCCATACACACACTCATCCACTTGAAACCGCAGTATAACTCTCACTGGGCCTTCCAGAAACGATGCCATTCTACTCACTCTTACTCACGTCCATTACCAACACTGTATCCATCAATGTACTAACAGAGTCTCATCCGTCTTGCATTTGGTCCAGAGCAGCCCCTGGCCAAGAAGAACATCAAACATCTGTTTGTCTTATGTTTGGGGCATGGTAGTGCACTACATACTCATATCTAATTCATCACATCATCATTGATCGTACCACAACCTCAGAAAGTATGGTTATAAGCTAAATCTTATAATGCCAGTTTTGAAATAAAGGAAAAATAAAGATAATAAAATAGTAAAAAAAACTCTTAGACTAACTTACCTTTATAGTATATCTCCCTTTACTCAAATCCTCTTCCCGAAATATGTGTGTACCTCTTAGATGGGTGCTAGTCAGTGCTAGTCATTGACTAGCAACTAAAATAAAATAGTTCTCCATATAACTTCTGTCTAGTCTAACTGAGACTCGTTAACGTGTTACCGAGGACCTTGTATACCACAAGTACAAGCGAGACCAGCACGTATACGATCCCATTGACGGCACTCTACAGTGTCGGAGAGTGACAATTAGTTTGAGTTTTCACAGCATTCATTGTACAGACAATGATCATTTTCATCCTCATTGTAAATTAGACCCACACGAGTCATGCCTAAACCTGGAAAGCATTCACTTCCACCAGTGGTTCAACGCACTTCCTCAACTGCAGTCAGCACTTCATCATCCTGTCGCAAGAACAACACTGGTCAAGTAACTAAATCTCGATCTCGCTCTCTACAGTCGCTACATTCAGGAAGCTCAGGACCACCACCAAATAAGAAGACTCACACCTTTAGCATTTCTGACCAAGATTCTGACAATATAATGGAAGACTGACAATGAAAAAACCACACCTGGTTCAAATCTTCGAAATGCTCCATTATATTCAATTCTGCTAACCAACATTGATAGAAAATTTCAGACACCGAAGCAACTTCTAAATCAACTGGTCAAGTATGTCCCTTGAAATAACATCTATGAAATAATACCAACTCGCAACGGAACAATCATCAAATCTTCTGATTCTAATCTAGCTTCCACAATTAGGAACCAATATACCTTCTAGATCTTTGGGCCAACTGCTGAACTCATCAGAATGGAATCCAGAATAATACATCAAGCTCCACCTCCACGCCGGCCTTGTATGTTATCAGTTGTCACGCGGTGTGGATCCACAAGTCACTGATGACGAAGCAGAAACTGAGCTGCGAACTGAGGATCATGCAATGAACAAATGTCTTCGTATCATAAGAAGGAACCTCAAGTTACATTATCCAAGTACTGACGTTAGACCAGCAGGCCATCTATGAATTTCATGGAGCATATATTGATATAAAAGGCGATACAGGGTTAAACCATCCAGTACATTACCACCAATACTTCTGAGATGCGAATGCTGCCAAACTTGCAACGATCACTTCACACGAAACTGCCGAATCAGCCAACATGTGGTTACTTCACCGGACAACACAATACTATAGACTTCACCAACAACCAGCAACCACCCAAATGCAGTAAATGTGGAGAACCCAATCCAACATTTTCATATAAGTGCAAAACCCGACCTCAACCTAACCCAGAAACATCAAATTTACTGTCACTCTCAGAATTCCAGAACCAACACAGCAACCTGCAACCCGAACAGTATTACCACCTGTCACAGTCGAAAAATTCCTCACCTTTTTTACCCTCACCTTTCAAAATCTGTATCCATTTGCCAGGGAGAGTATTCTCACCAAAATTCAACAAGAAGCCACCGAACTCTTCAAGGTTAAATTTCGAGCTACCTATTCAGGTCCATATGTCTACTTCGCCATAGCACCAACTTTCAATCCCGAGTGACACCCATGCTGCACTCCTCATCATCATACATGTTAATCGTTCATTCCTCACCCACATATCTTGCACTGTTTTCATCTATGTTACAAGAAAGGCTCACCTATCTTACATCAAGCCTAGAATAGTCCCTAAGCAATAAGACGATCAACAATCTATCTAAACATGTATAGTGTTGTGACGTCTATGAGAACTTCATCCTCATTTATCACCCCAACGTCATCTGATCCTTTCCACCACTAATATGTTTATAAGCCTAAGCTTATTTTGGTAAATAAAGGATAACAAAATATTTTGTAAATATTCCAGACCATCTATTCCTTTCCTAAAATTCCACATTTCCCCAAACATCCCATACCTGAATAGAGGGCGTAACCATCTCAGCGGTGCTAGTCGTTTTTCACCAGAATAGTTTTCACCAGAACTAACCTAGAAGCAAGGCAAATGGAAGTGTATACTCAAATATAATATGTACATTCAATTATAGCATTTAAACACGAAATCAGGTTCTTTTAAGTGAAATCCCAGAAGGAGTAACTGTGGTCGGTAACAAGTCTAACAACAAATATTGAGACTGATCTGTACTTAAAAAACATATTCTTCAATGTACAGTATCTTTCTGCCCTGAGTGACCACGAGTTATCACATAACCTTTCAAAGGGAGCGGGCCTGTACGCACTGGATGGTCCTGAGGTTACTCCACGGTGACGTTTTGGATGATCTGACGTGCATTTCTTGGAGACAGCCACCGGCCGCAGGCCGGCTGCCTTTGAAGGTGAAATAACGCAGGGTATCTCTCCCCTTACCATAACGACGGAACTTAGTGTAGGGAAAACTCACAAAAAGACAAATCGACTGAACTAAAAGTCAACAGACGTATTGCAAACATACAGAACTTCCTAGTTATTCATCCAACCATTCACCTTCCATTGATTCGCTGTCGGGTAAAACAAGAGAAGATCTAGCTGCAGCAAAGGCACCAACATCTCACAAAATGAGGAAATACCCACACGAAGCAGAGCTTCCAAAACAAAATACCTTGCAAAGATTTCTTCCAGAGAAACAAAGTACCAAGCATGCTACAACCTAAGAAGCAAACAAACAATAAATACCAAAAACGAAACGTATGTGAAGCATTTCTTCCAATTAAGTTTAATATAGCCAGTATGTCGACACAATGCAAGAAGAGGATACACAAGACACAATAATTTCTTTCTACGTCTGACCTCAGAAGAAACGAATCCGATACTGAATTATCAGAAAAGGATTTTGATGTTCTTCCCTCATCTCATTCACAAACCTCGAGCTCTACTATTAATCTGTCATGTAGAAATACACCTGACAACCACAACTCCACAATCTAAGCAATTCGACTTCAAAATTACAAAACTTGCAAAACAAACAAGATACTCCAATTCATACTCCTTTAGACCACGTTCGAAAGGAAAACGATGCACAAAAACGCAGTATAGAAAACATGAACTCAACACAAATTGTAAATGAGAAGCACCCATAAAACCTACTCAACAGAAAGCAGAAGAAAATAAAGAAATATATATCTTTTTTATACAATACATAAGAAATGACTCAAGAATCTACTGACTTTTCAGAGATTATTAGACAAAAACACCAAGCCTCAATATGACTGTATTCCATACAGTAAAGTTCACAGGGTATCAGCTATATTTTAAAGATAGCTCAAACAAAGAGAGATTCCTTAAGATCTTTAATGAGAAAGACTTTGGACCTCTAAACAAAAGGACAACATCCCGTGAGAAGAAAGAAAAGACATAAAAAACAACTATAGAAACAACTTTTATCTGTATAATCAGAGGTATTTCTACAAATACCGAAGTCGAGGATGTCAAACAATATGTTATCCGACAAAAAATTCAAATTACGAACGCAACCCGTATAAGAAATGACAATGGACCTCTTACGCAAATCCAACTGTTCAATCAAGATCCTGCGCTTTTCAGTCATCTAATAATAAATGAGATTACCATAGACTATATTAAATATAGGGTCAAGGAATCACAGACAAAGGAAAAAACTTTTCCATGAAGACCCTGTCTTCAATACCACTTCGATAAACCATGTCCTAACCAATCATTCTGTTTTAAATGTGGAAATTTTCATCCAAGTCAAACATGTTAAATCCTACCAAATAAAAAATACTGTGAAACCTGAAAGAAACAGGGTCACCGTACTGCGGTTTCCTACTGTCCTCTGCGACCGTTACAAGGAAATTGACAAACTGAACAAATATATATTCCCGCTACTACAACATCAAATAGTAAGACAAGATATACTGACTTGACAAACCAAACCAGAATTCCACTAATATCGAACAGATAGACCGTCAAAACATTGAGACTTCCATAAAAGATGGACACATGTACAAAGCAGAATAAACTTTCTTAAAAAACTAAAAGAGAAACACTCAAATGCACCTCCAAATGAAGAACATACAACTAAAAATTAACAACAATTAAAACAATTCATTAATGTGCAAATTCCAACCATTGTGAATCCAAATACGGTATACGGTTCAGACGAGAGAAAACTAAAATTAATATTACAAGCATGACAACTCAAAAATTCACAAAAGATGGAAATTCTAACTTTAGGTTATACCTCACTTAAACATACAACATCCAAGTAATGCAATATTCTGGCAAATCCCAAACAAGAAAGGAAAAAGATATGTAATGACTATTTGCAGACAATAAACTAGTAATAACTAACGCCAAATTACTTTTTGCTGATGTCTTTGTCGGTTAGTCTCCTGGATGTTAGCTTAGCGCCGGCCGGTGTGTCCCGGAGCAGTGTCCTGTTTAGGAAAATCAAACCATTATATTAAAATGCTAATCAATATATTTTATAAAAAGGCAAAGGACGAAAGTAGCCTGTACTATGACAAGAAGTCCCCTTAACCTGCACTAGGGCCAGCTTAGAATTTACATTATGTTGTATATTTGCCTTGGGCAGTTTAGAAATTTACATTAACTTAGTTTTTTGGGACATAAATATTATATCTTGAAAATAACACTTATGCTCTTCGGATTACCTGTAATTGAAGGTTTCACATACGCAGACAAATCAGAGATTAACATTCTATGGATACGCACGCAAAATTGTTTGTCCGCTTAACGAAGGAACAAAGCAAAATGCTTCGCGTTCGAAAGTTCACCGATCAAAATTTCGCAGCGTCGCCAGTTCAAATGTTCGAGTGGTTCAAAAGTTGTTATTTCTAAAGTTTGCAGGGAAAATTCGAATTATTTTAAGTAAAACTAAGAATGTAATAGGCTCGCAATACGCATATAGCGAATTGTACTTGATTTGGGAGAGAGAGAGAGGGAGGGAGAGAGTATGTTGGATACATTAATCGATAGAGATAAACACTTACTTTCCAAGTATTACATAAGCATTCATAACAAAGGGATTGAAATTTTTCATGCTTTTTACTAATAATGGAATGGGGGATGCTTACGTAAAACTGGTTTAAAAACATAATTATTATGATAAGAGCATATGTAAAATTTCTTGGACTACTAAATAACAATAAGAAATTGGAAAATTCTTAGGTAAGAACAAGGGGAGGGAGACGAGCAACAAAATATTTACTTGCCCACACAAACACTTTTCCTTATAACTATGAGTCGATCATTCATTGAAACTTTATTAAAAGCACCTCTCTCACTTTCTTTCGAGATTGAGACCGACCTTGGGGGTGATTAGTGTTTTTTTTTTACTTTTTAAACTGAAAATGGCTGTACAGTATTTATTAGCAGTTAATTACAAGTTTGCCATGAACACGTTAAATTTTGCCAATAAATCTATTACGTTTTATTGAAAGTTAGGATTCCATAATACCTTGTATTAAATCTTCTGGCATTTTCTAGTTTCATTAAGCTTGAAGTTCCAAGTTGCATCCGATTCCATGTATCAAGCTGAATAATCTTCTACTATAGCAGGTATTCAACGGGCTCTCTCCTTATAATTTTTAAATTCTTTCTATAATCTCTCCTTATAATCTTGATGTACTGCAATAAGCTGTTCCATATGTTCACACTTATTCACTGGTCTTTTCACAACATATTCACAAAACACCTAGTGCTTGGATGATATACTTCTATAAGAGAGCTTAAGTGTCTGTGCCATTCTTTGACTGAGTTATTTGTTTTCGGAAGGCCATCAATACAACTACAGCTATCAAGTAAATATTTTGTTCCGAACTTCTCCCCTTGTGCTTATGTAAGAGTTGTCAAATTTATTTATTTAGTGACAACACAACAGGCAATGGCCTATTTATAGTGCTGAGTTTCAGAAGGTAGTTTTACAGAATGTATTGACAATGGCAACTCTAAATTCTTTAGGCGACATATAGCATACGTCCAGATCATTGTGATGTGGACATGTGTTCCTGAATGTGCTCATCAACATTGAGGAACACATTACTTTAATGTGCTCATTGCTTTGACCCCCGTTTTCCATTTGGAAAGCTTGAATTCTTTCGCTTTGAATGCTTATGTATTACTTGGAAAGTAAGTGTACATCTCTATCTAATAATATATTAACACACATATTCACTCTCTCTAAAATAAAGTACAGTTACGGAATGCGACAGACTTAGTGTAAGAGGTTCCTATCTAGTTCGTAAAAATAAGTTAAATAGAAACTAAATGCGAAAAAATAGACTAAACAGTTAATAAACTCACGCAGTCGATTTGTTTCCGTGACTGTACTATTCGCTGTGTATTGTCAACTTATTACATTCTTAGTTTTATGTCAATTAATTGAAAATAGTGAACTCTTGAATGGCGAACTTTTGAACGGCGAACTTTCAAACTAACAATTTTTTGCACCACTCGAACTGTTGATATGTAACCCTTGAAGCGACGAATTATTGAACATACGAACTTATAAATGGGTAACAAAAATTTAATGTGCTACGTGCAGGGAGATAGGTCATAGAACGACAGCTTCAAACTGTCCTTTACGCATCTACAAGGCCAAACGACAACACTACAAATCAATTTTCGAACCGAAAAATCTCCTACAATCTCTTCCAAATCTAAACAAAACATCTAAACATTCTAAACAGTTACCAAATACAGTTTTCTTTGCAGCTTCCCATTACGCAGGGAATTTCTAAAATATGCTTTATCTTTGAAAATCCCTTGTAGAAAACATTCGGCTAAACGGGATTAGGCCAAACGGGAGGACATCATAATATCGATATCGTAAATCGATATTGATTCGTATCGCTAAACACTATCTTTTACCGAGTGAAATTTATTGATTTCGTAAACTGAGTTACGTAAATTTTACAGTAGTTTTACAAAAAGAAATGTTCTTGATTATATTCTTTCATTATTCCATTACGTCTGCTATTGTTGTTCCGTAGTGATGTACAGTTAAAAAAAGTTGAACTTGTGAGTGGCTGTCTTCAAACTTTCGGCTCTTGTGATTCGTCTATAATATGTCGTTCTTTGTTTTATGTTGTTAGTTTTACAAAAATGTTTTCATGTTCTTTTATACATTTCACAAAATGGGGCCACGGTGGCTCAGTTGGTAGAGCGCTCACCTCTGGTGCTAGGGGTCGTCGGATCGATCCCTGCTCATGCCATGTGGGCTTTGTGGTGGACAAACACCGTGTGCGTGGGTTTTCTCGGGGTGCTCCCGTTTCCTCCCACTTTCTTCATTCCACCAATTCATCCCATCATCATCCATACGGCCTGAGCCATAGTTGCCTAAAGGCCTTAAAATAAATTCCATTCCATTCCACATTTCACAAAATGTACTTTCTGTTTTCTTGTTTTAGAAAAAAATTACTTTTCCTGTTTTTGTTTTTAGTTGTAAAAGAAGCTTTTCTATTCTTGTTTTTAGCTTTACAAAAAGTTTTCCATGTTTTTATTTTTATTTTAGCCAAATGTTTTCCCGTTTCTTTTATATTTTAACCAAAAAGTTTTTTTATCTTTCGGTTTTAAGTTTTACAAAAAGTTTATCTTGTTTTTGTTTCTTATTTTACAAGAAAGTCTTTATGCTTTTTTTGGTTCTACTAAATGTTTTTCGTTTTTAGTATTACAAAATACCATTCATGTTTTTGTTTCTGGTTTTACAAAATAGTATTCATGTTTCTGTTTTTGTTTATCAAAAAAATGTTGTCGTCTTCATATTTTTTAAATGTTTTCCAGTTTCTGCTTTTAGTTTTGCAGCAAGGTTTCATGTTTTTTTTTTCATTTTCATAGAATTTTTTTAGTTCTGATGGAAAAGTTTGTCATACTTATAAAAAGATTGTTATAGCTTAAGTTTACAACTTGTATTTTGTTACATGAACAAGCTAAAATTTCATTCTCAGCTGTGTAAGAAAATGTTTGTCGTACTTTTAAAATGTTTTATAAATTTATGTTTACACTTTCTAGTTCTTAATTTGTACAAACTAAATTTCATTTACAACTTTGTGACTAAGTTTCTCATATCTTTAAAACGTTCTGTTATAATTTAAGTTTACACATTGTAGTTTCTAACGTACACAAATTAAAGTTTTATTTACAACTTAGTAACAAAAATGTTTGTGGTAATTTTAGAAATGTTTTGTGATAACTTGAGTTCACAGTTCTTCCTTTTCTACTTCCCAGAAATTGAAATTTTACTCAAAACGTTGTCACAAAAAATTATTGTGACTTAAATTTACATTTTGTAGTTTGTTACTTGCACAAAGTAAAATTTCATTCAGAACTTTCTAACAAAAAGTTTGCAATACTTTTTAAATAAATTTTTATAACACGTTTACAGATTGTAGTTAGTAAATTACACAACGTTTTTGTCACTCACAATTTTTAAGTTGCACAAAACAGAAGGTCATTCAGAACTGAAGTAATGATTCTAACTTTTACAAAAACTGCTTTATGCATTTTTCTGTTTTACAAAATGTGTTTCATCACATGTTGTTTCCCGAAACAAACTGTTGTTCACAACTTTATAATTTTGATCTCAAATTTTAATAAGGTGTTCTCTGTTCCTCGTTAAACCTCACAAGAAACACCAAAGTCAAAAATTCACTAACATTATCATTTTTTCAAAAAAACGCTTTTCGTTTTGTTGCTTTACAAAACAAAATATCATTCACAACTTGTAAGAAAACGGATTCATAAGTCAAATTTATATTTTATAAGTTGTACAACAAACTATTATTCTCATTTGTAACAATTGTTCTCTGCATCAAAGATGTGAAAAATGTATTGTTGTACATAAAAATTTACTTTTCACACAATGAAGTTCAGTACAACTAGAAAGATAACTTTGTATTTTTCATACTTGATGCAGAGAAAAGTTGTTACAAATGAGAATATTTGTTTGTACAAGTTATAAAATGTATAGTTGAACTATGAATAAACAATTTGCTACAAAGTTGTAAATTCTATTTTGTGTTGTAAAGTACTAAAACACAAAGCGCTTGTTTGAAAAAATCAAAAAAATTTAGAAAACCTTGAAGATTATTTTTACGAGGGGTTACGAGAAACGTAGGACACATTATTAAAAGTTGAAATCGGCAGTATAAAACCGAGAAAAACATTTTTTTGAAAATAACGAGAAATGGATCACATTTTGTAATGTAAAAGAGTAATTAAAGCAGTTTTTTAAACTTAAAAAGTAGTACAGAGTTCTGAATTGCGTTTTTTTGTGCAACTTAAAAATTTTGAGTGACATAACACCTTGCTTAAATTATTAACTACAAATTGTAAACTTGTTATAACAAAATTTAAAAAAAGGACAAATACTTATTAGGAAGTTCTGAACGTAATTTTACTTTCTGCAAGTAGCAAAGTACAAAGTGTAAACTTAAGTTATGCACAAAATTTTAAAGTAATGATTCCACAAATATTTTTGTGACAACGTGGTGAGTAGAAATTTACTTTCTGGAAAATAGGATAAACTGTGAACTCAAGTTATAACAAAACATTTTAAAAGAACAATAAACATTTTTGTTACGAAGTTGTAAATAAAATTTTACTTTAGGTACGTTACAAACTACAATGTGTAAACTTAAATTATAATAGAACATTTTAAAAATATGCCAGACTTAGCCAGATATTTGCAAATGAAATTTTAGAATGTGTAAGCTACAAACTACAAAGTGTAAATACAAAGTTATAACAACATATTTTGAAAGTTCGACAAAATTTTTTGTTAAAAAGTTATGAACGAAACTTTAGTAGATGCATGTTACAAAATACAAATTGTAAACTTATGCTATAACATACTTTTCAAAAGCCTTACAAAGTTTTCCATTACAAGTAAAAACTTTTCTGTAAAACTCAAACAGAAACATAAGGAATTTTGTCAAACAAAAAACAGAAATTTGAAAATTAAAAATCTATGTAAAACTGAGAAACATGAAAGATTTTATAAATCCGGAAACAAAAATATGGAAAGTATTTTGTAAAACTAAAACAGAAAGGAAAAAGACTTTTTAGTAAAACTAAAAGGGCATGACAATATCTTGGAAAACGAGAAACAAAAACGATTTTTTTGCAAAACTTAATACCAAAGATTAGAACTTTTTAACCTAAAAGAAAGAGTGGAAAAACTTTTTGTTAAACTAAAAGGAATAACATAATTTTGGTAAAACTAAAACAAGAACGAAAAAGCATTTTTGCTCAACTATAAACAAGGGCGTGAGTTGTTTCTGTCAAACATAAACAAAACAAAAACAAGAAGTACATTTCGTGATAGGAATATAAGAACACTAAAACTTTTTGTAAAACTAAAGAACATAAAATACTTTGTACAATTAAAAACAAAAACTTGAAAACTTACTTGTAAAACTAAAAAAGTTGAAATGAATAAAAAACTTCAATTTTTTTCTTAAACTAAAAAAATAAATCAAAAACTTTGTATAACTAAAAGTAAAGCGGAAAATACTTTCCTGTTAAAATAAAACATAGGCAGTTAAAACTAAAAAAGCTTTTTGTAAAACGAAAACGAAAACATAATTTAGTTAAGTTAAAAAAACGGGAAAACCTTTTAGTTAAACTAAGAACAATAACATGTAAATCTCTTTTGCTAAATCAAAAACGAGAACGGAAAAACGTTTTGTTAAACTAAAAGCAAAATAATAGAAAGTGTTTGTAAAACAAAAGCAAGAACGCTAATATTTTTGGTAAATTAAAACCAAAACTAAAGAAAAATGCAAAGATCTTTCTGTTAAATGAATAAAACAACACTACCCTTGCATAACTATAGGCCTAGAACTTAAAAACATTTAAACTAAAACATTTTGAAACTAAAAAGGAAACAGAAAAATACTATCTTTTTAAACTAACAAAAACATTTAAACAGAAACATGAAAACCTTTCGGAAAAACGAAAAATAAAGACATGAAAACTTTTTTGTAAAACTAAAAACGAAAACATGAAATCTTTTTGTAAAACTAAAAACCAAAAGATATTTTTTTTGTTAAACTAAAAAGATAAACGAGAAAAACATTTTTGTAAAACAATAAAAAAATCATGAAATGTTTCTTTTCAGATTAGATACAAGAACGCTAGAGATTTTTTGTGCAACTAAAGCCATAAATGTATTTTTAGTAAAACTAAAAACAAAATCGGAAAAACTTTTTATTAAACTGGAAAAAGAAAACTCGAAATTTTTTTGTAAATCTAAAAACTAAAGTTGTTCTTACAAATCAATTAATATATTTTTTTTGCAACTTCTGAATCATTATTTAATGTTGGCATCTTCAATGTTCACAAAAGTTTTCTTGATTGTAATGTTATTGTTTGTACCACTTTGAAAATCTTTTTACGAAAAATTCGTATAATAAAAGTTTCTTGGTGTTACAAAATCTTTTGTTTTATTGCTATATCAGAGTGAACCAGAAAGTCTCAGTATTTACTCACAATTATAAAGTGCGTCAATCTTTGTTAGTACAGCTCCATTCATGCAATGCATCCATTCATGCAAACTCAGCAATAAGATTAAGGGTAGTCGGAATTTAGACTCAAAGTATATTACCATCTTTTATAGAGTGTGAGAACTTGGGCAAAATTTGGATAAAATCAGTTTGGGTTTCAGTAAATGCCTGGTATATTTGCTTCCAACAAAAAGTGTTGTAATGCGTTCAGAATACGTAAAAGAATAAATTCTTTGGATACATTCAAACTCATGGCTGGAATCTAAAGATATATGCCATAAGCATTATTCACAAATTGTATTAAAGCATGGTACCCATCCCCCAATAATTGTTAACCCACACTCGTTGACTACCCCCTCGAAAAGTATAGTCGCCTATAGCCATTGTCTCTTGTTCATCTTTCAAGTGGAACGAAGTAGCTTAAAATTTAGCCATGTTCGTAATTCATCACGCAGTCATTTTTCTGTATTAAATTGTATTCAAATTATCTGTTGCTATGAGTCAGTGTTTTGTTGTGTGTTCACAATGATCAGAAGAAATTTAACATAATAGTCTGCGTAATCAACCTCTGAACCCATTACCAAATTCTTGCAGAGAAACTGTTAATATCATCAGGTAAATACTATACAGTACCAGGATGACCAGTCCATCTATTGCGGACTGTTTTGTATTACCATTTGTATTGTTAGATTTCATACATCCATCCTTAAGCTGATACTGAACTTTGTCAATAGAATCAGAACCCGTAATCAGAAATTTAAATAACCATATAAAGAAGTAATTTTAGATAATAAACTATTTTAACTAATGTAAATTTTGTTTTGTTATTCAAATAAAAAACAGGGTATTTAATAGTATTATTATTATAAGTTTGATTTGTGGTGCAAAGTTCTTTAAATGCAACATTCATACACACTCTTTGAAGGGAACTTTGCGGTATAATGTTATTTAAATGTAGTCCTACAAGGTTATGCATGACATGTCATCAACATCACTGATATATTTTTAAAGTCATTATTGGAGTTACACACAGTTTTTAGTGCACAGCCACTAAGTTCCACTGGTACGTGATATGTACTAGAAGTAACACTTACATTGAATTTTAGCTTGTCTAAGGCAGGACATTCTTCTTCTGCAAGATCTTCTACACTTTGCAATTGAAACAATTTAGAAATCCACTCAACTTTTTCAGGGCCTTTGCAGTAGAACATAGAGTCTACTTCACCAAAATGACTCAATATACGGGAAATGTTGGTTACAGTATATCCATTGGATGAGTTCTAAGTTAGACCGTGAAACTCTGAATGAGCCATTGGGCTTCTTTTTGATATTCATGAGGCAAATCACTATGATCTCAAGGTTGTGCCACCATGCAGTATTTGCGCCATCGGAGGCAAAAAAAATTCTCGCATCGAAAATTCATGTGGAGAAATTTTATGCCCTTGAATATCAATGCTTGAACATGTACTGCCTTGTACATGTATTTAGATCAACACTCAAGGACACACGACACTGTTGTTCAAATTGTTGGTGTCGATTGAGCAATAAATTCACTGTCATTCACCACGGTTCTGCACTTCTTAAAAATGTATTTTTCGTAATGTTCACATGTCCTTGACGCAAAAACAGTTCATAGTACTCATTCAACACGTTAGTGAGATTCACATGGGAACCTAAATGTTTTTAAATCACAGGACATAAGTAATTACTATGTTTAAAATATAACATCAGAGAAGTGGTGGGGGTTGACAGAACGTCGGTATAGTATATGTGAACGCTAAATACAAATTAAGTAAATGCTGTTGTATCCAAAGTCGAATCAAGGTCGAAAGCAAATTCACTATACCCAAAGTTGATGATCCCCACGAACTATGAGTCACTAAAATACTAAACTGTTCTGCAGTAAAGAAGACAGAAGTTCTTTCCATGGGTCTGAAATACTTTTTTTCTCTCTCTTGGTTCTATACTTTTGTCATCTAAGAAAGATAAGTTATTATTGTCTTATTAACTAGTAGAAAAATACTTGACCTCATCAGCGCTCGAACCTACTTTCTTGTAGTGTTGGTTTAGAAAGCAAAGGTTTTAACCATGGGCTACTTTTACAACTAGAGAAGTTTTTGCCAAGATTTGTCTTACTAAAAGACTAGCAGTTTGAGTCACGCTAAGTGGGCCATTTTATACATTAGTGATTTTAGATAAGGAAGATTAGATTGTTTTATTTTAGTAATAGTAAAACAAACTTACTGTTTGAGTAAGGAATTATATTCATTTTCATCTACGCAGTTATCTTCGAAGAGAACAATTCTGTGTGTGGTCGCTTTTCTAGGTTTTAATCTATATAGTATATTTTATATATGTGAAAGAAATGTAACAATTCACTTTGTTAAAACAGCTTTTCTTAGTGATGAAAATTTCTTTATGAAAATTATTATTAGAACAAAATGTTAATAATATTTCTCTTCATACTTTATGCCAGAAACTGAAACATACGTAATTAGATTATTCCATGACAAATTATCCAATTTTAGAACAATTGGTTACATACATCAGCTTTTAAAAAACAACATATTTTTCGTATGTGGGTTTCTACATAGCTGAAGATATCAGAACCACATTAGAAAGAAATGTTATGCCCTTATTTCTCGCTGGACGACCATATATCCAAAATGGCGAATGAGATTTTTTAATCCCGTAGACATGTACGGAAACATGCATATCTAAAAACCAGAAGAACTTAAGGCTGTAGATCACCCCCGCCATTTTGGTACGCACTTTCCATTCATTAACATGGGAATTGTTTTGCTCGTTTTATACTTTTCAGGAGTATAGTTTTAACTTCTGTTTTCGCACAGTTTATCGTCATGTTCTCTTTTACTCATGCTACTTTATAGAAATTCAATATTTTACACAGGAACAGTATAATTTCCCGTTAACATATTGTGATTTATATAGCAAACTATTAATAATACATTATACTTAGATATTTGAAGAAATTTCACAAACCAAAACTATACAAGAGTTAAAATAACCACCAAGACAAATTTTGTGAAAGCAGAACTTAAATATTGTACTTCCGAGAGGCATAAAATGAGTAAAACAATTTCCGTGTAAATCAATGGAAGGTGCGTACCAAGATGGCGGGGGTGATCTACAGCGTTAATCAAAAACCGTTGTTTCGCTCTTGAAGTGTACTTTGAACATATGGAATCACCTTTTCTGAAAATTAATGTCTTTATTCCAATAATTAGGCTAAAAAATAAGTAACAAATTGTGCAAAATTTGGTATTTAACGAATTTCTTGGGGTGAAGAAATTGAATAAAATTCTACAAAATTTTGTCGTATTTAGACCTACCACCCGAGTGTATGCACGCAGAAAAACATGGTCCTAAATCCCCCTCCTTCTCTTCTACGGGAGTTCAAGCATGGTCCTTGCGAAAAATACCTTATTTCGAACTTAAATGTCTAAAAACCGTTCGTCAATAAGATACTTTTAGAAGTCAGAAATGGAATGTAGTAACGCAGACACTATATTCATTACAGAAATACTTAAAGCCCGGAGTTGTGGAGGTTTGCTCTGCATTACACAGAATTACTTGAAAATATATCTTCATAGCAAATGCAACTACAATAAAACTCCTAGTTTTGCACCAAGATTACTGTCACTTTGTCTAGACTCAAACTATATCACCTTCAACTCGATGTTTCCCAGTTTACATGAATTAGAAATTTTAAGTTTTTATTTAGCCGTTTATTAGTAACGTGAAATATCATTGCATTTGTTGTGGTAATAATAATGTAATGCAATAGTTATTAATGTTCTACGTACAACATGGTGCCAATATAGTCTAAGTCATACAAGATACATTCAGATATACAGATAGCAAATAGATATACAGCTAAACTAGAAGGTGTTAGATATTGAAGTTTGATAGCAATACGATTATTTTACCTAATGTTTGTTGATTAAACGTTTAAACAAATACAATCTTTGTCAGAATCACTCAATAATTTATGATACCTTCTGTACAAAGGAACAACTAATTCAAAGTTTTCCCTCTATGCTCTAAATTTGAACTTTATTTATAATGCTTAGGCCGGGATAGAGGATGGGAAAGGATTCAGGAAGGTGTCGACCAGGGACTATGCTGTAGGTGCATTTGCCTGATGTGGCTGAGGAAACCCGTGGAAAAATCTCAATCAGGATGGTCGACATCTGGCATTGAACCAACGGCCTCCCAAATGCTATGCCAACGCTCTGCCACTGACCTACGGTGGCTCGACCACTGTTCTTAAGATTCCAGATTTAAAAAAATACATCAGTACTCCTAATCTTTTGAGAGTAGGGTAATATCAATTTATACCATAATATAATGAAAAGGCAATAATAATAATACGCTCTATATAAAAAACATAAATCCTGACTGACTGACATATCAACGCCTAGGATACACTGTTTAAGCTCGATTTGAAATTTATGTCTAATCAGGCTTTAACTAACCTATTTCACTGATGTTCGATTAGGTAGCAAAAGAAGTGAATATTTCGAAAAAAAATGAAAAAGATAATTTCATAAAAAAATGCTGGCTTGTGGTGGAATCGAACCCATGCCCTTAGAAAAGCTCTCCAGTGCTTTATCCACTAGACCGTACAGCCAGATACTCAAAGACGGCTTCCGAGTCGAATGACGCTGCTGGCAACAGTCAATACTAATAATAAATTATAAGTTCATGTATCCCTTATAAGGCACTAGCATTTAACAAATGTAAAGAACGTTTCCCCTTCTCATCTTTCTATATTCTAATCTACCGGCAGAATTTTCTTGCAACTGAATGCAGATACTAGAGTTACATAAATTTCAGATTAAACCGGTCGGGAAATTGCCGGACCCCCAACCTTTTCCCGATCACCAGGAAGTGGGTGGAGGCTCGCTTATTTCATTACCATCAAGAATAAACGGGGTTTCGCTCTTTTCTCGACCATCAGGAAATGGAACGGGGAGCCGCCTTTTCCCGACCTAAGGCAATTGGCTCATCTCCATCCTTAAGGCAATTGGCGGATCTCCATCCTTTTCCCACCATCAAGTGCTGGAGATGGTCTGAGTTTCGCCTCTATGCCGACAAAATCAGAGATCAACGGACGCCCGAAAATTGCCCGACGACCAAACGCCACTTGTGGCTGCACGTCTACCTTCCCCCCTCTAAAACAACGCCAAATGCATGGCTCGTCGATCCAGCGAGTAGTACACTTATGCGGTGAAACAACGAGTTTTACAGCGGCCTCGGCTTCCTGTGCTGCTGCAACTAACGCGCTTTCGTCAATGTGTTCTAATGATCCTATTGCTATCTTCAACAACGTGACTTACTTACACTTCAAGTCGTATGATCATATCCCTCCTCCAACCAATCACGTGTGCGATCTTTGAAAACAAGCTCATTTGATTCCTACGCACATATTCTCGCGCATTTACTTTTCATGCGTTTCCCACCCACATCTTCTTGCGCATCCGCTACCTGAGGATCTTCACCCCTTCCTAAAGTCTAACATCTGAAATAAATAATGCCTGGATAATTATTCTTCATTAATGTTTATGGTCTTCCTTCCTTGATAACCACGTCCTTTTGAGATCCAGCGGTAAATCGAACTCCAGTACTCTATTGACTTTCCGCTTGAGCGCTTGCCTGTGTTCCAAAGTGCTTGTGTGTAGTACAAAGTCCTCATGTGGAAAGATTGTAAAAGTCTCCACGTAGAAAATAATCCCATTTTAGAGTCAATTTATCGTTACTGGTTTTGTAGTTGCGGACTAGCCTGCCATATACAGTGAGTGTATACAGTATAGTAAATTATCTCTGTAGTGTAAAGACTATGAGCATTCCCGTATAGCAAACCATCCCTATTTCAAATCAATTTCTTGCCACCATTATCAACCAGGTGTGTGACTACCATAAGGATGATGTCTTCGAATTAGTTTCTCTGTAGATGCAGCGTTAGCCTAAATGTTCAAAATGGACATAAGTGAATAAAAGGACTTGTTCTGTTTCAATTATTGCAGACTGTAAGTGTCGATCTGCAAGCAGTTTTATATAATTGAACGCTTTAAAATGTCCTTTAAGATATCACCAAAATACAAATGGAACATAAAACAAACCTTGGTCCACTTCTCTCTGTTCGCGTTTACATTGACGCCGTATTGCCAGTTCTTAAGTCCCTAAAATAAATCATATTTCTGATCCATTTCTGCTTGGATGGTAGGATTTGTTGCTTTCAAATAGATACATTACATATTGCCGTACGTATTAATATTATTATATCTACATCTGAAGTAAGTTTCTCTGTGTTCTTTGCTTTCTAACTATTCGGAGGTCAAAAAACAAAGTGGGAACTTGTCTCCTAAGAATCCACATATTTTTACATCCTATTGTATATTTTGACCACAAATGCAAGTTTCGAATATCTCTGTGTACCTTAGATTAGGGTAAATACTTGCAGGACAAAAATAGGTAAATCTCAGGGTGATTTGTTTCTCTAAATGAAAAAATCCCTAGTGCACTTAGTACAAAAATAAAGCACAGGTCCTGATTGTAGACATACAAAGTTAAACATATGGCTGACAGTCTCATCCGGTATATGATTTTTTCGTGTTTGGAGTCATTCGAACAAGCGCGAAACATTCTTCCCTTTCGTGGTATATGCTAATAGTAATAATAATGACAGGAGTGGGTTCTAAATCGTAGATCCCTGGGAAAGGTGGACCCAATAAAACCATATTCTAAGGCCGTTTTTACAAATGCTGGTCCTCCACTGGGAATCGAATGACATTCCCTGCTTAGAAGGAAGTGATGCCAAATGTGACCTAGACGTGTGACAGGGAGCGCCTGTACATGAAAAACAGGGCACGCGATAAACTTTTTATGTTCTGTGCGTTTGCTCATTTGTATATCTGTTATCTATATTTGCTTTAAAAAGATAGTAAGAGTATAAAGGTTATAGATTAGCGTCACAAGAAGTGAACGTTTACGCCAATAATTAATTATAAATGATATATTTATTTTGCCTTTAATAATGCTAAAGCGGCAGAAACTAAACTAATTATAAGGAAGAATTGTGTTAATAATTTTGGTTTACTAATAAAAGATAATGTTTCGTGCTGATCCACACTTAGAACTTTCGAATTCAATTAAAATCTGATAATGATATTATGCTTTGAAGTTCGTCACACGCCTTAAGTTATTGCATCGACTATGTAGTAGTGAGAGAGTTGGTATCAAACAGGGAACACCCAGCTACATGGTGCGAATTCTCACTACAGATCAACTCACAATAGATAACCTTCTCACAAATGGAGCATTCATCTATAAACGAAGATACCGTGTTGAACATTCCAGATGTGAGGAATGTCAAACTTACGGAGACCATACAGCAAATGAGTGTAAAGATCAACCGATTTGTGGCTACTGCTCTGAAAATCACCTAACAAAGTCATGCACTAACCTTCAGAATCCACCAAAATGCAACACATGCGAAGAGAAACACCAAACATACTCATTTAAATGCAAAGGGAAACCGAAACCACACGCAGAAAACAATATGCCGGTAGTACCACTCCGCATACCAGAACCAAACACAGCACAAGTCAACAACTCCTCTCTTCCAGTGCCTACTACAGAGCAAATCATCCAATTCATCACTTTAACTCTACAGAATTTATATCCTTTCAACAAAGAAACCATCCTATTCAAAATCCAACAGGCAGCACAACAAATTTTCAAAATCAAACCACAAGCTACATATTCAGGCCATCATGTCTTCTTCTCATTTTCACCTTTCACCTAAACAGCTTTGCTTCGTCATCCATCATCAATCACATCACTCACTCACCTAACATGTTCATCATTGCAGTGTACTCATAAGTGTTATATGTTGGGCTCACCTGTTGACATTACCATCTAGAGAAGCCCCTAGATGAGAAGAACAATCACCCATTCGTCCAATTCAAAGTGTTATGACGTGTATCGCACTTCATACCCATTTACCATATCATAATCATCCGGTCAAAAAAAATGGTTATAAGCATAATGCTTATGACATCCTGTTAATAAAATTAATGAAAATCAAAGATCAATAAAGATGAATTGAAACCTCTTAGCCCATCCAACCAGCTCATTCTTACCAGACAATCCTTCAATACCACTTCCCTAAAGCGAGGGCGTAACCCTTGGGAGGGGCTAGTCACACCGATGACTAGCAAGACGCGAAAAAAAAAGTCAAACAGACAGAGGAAACAGAGGATAGGAATAACCCTCTATACATGTATTACCTAGTTTTGGTATTCTACAGCTGTGAAGTAGCGAACTATCCATTGGCTGCTGTTAGCGCCTTTGATA
The DNA here is from genome assembly GCA_022664845.1 of Lepisma saccharinum. Taxonomy (NCBI): domain Eukaryota; kingdom Metazoa; phylum Arthropoda; class Insecta; order Zygentoma; family Lepismatidae; genus Lepisma; species Lepisma saccharinum. Next base: position 39,176 of record JAGDQP010001003.1, on the reverse strand, counting down.
TAATTCTTCGTCAGCTCTAGTGAGGTCACGTTGGTTAGTAATAGCGCCACTACGTATGTAAGTCGTGGATTGGGGCACACTGATCACTCCAGAGAGCTTACCAACGAGTTACATAGGAGGAAGAAAGTTGCTCATGCAGGGAGGAATAATTGTTACTATATTAAGGATGCGTATCTTCTGCACTATAATGGATAAGTCAGTTGCAGGAAGAAAAGTCTGAACAGAATGCGGACAGTATCCAGTAGCGTCTCCATAAGGTTGTACGTTTGTGAGTGAAGAAAACCATCGCGGTAACCTGCGTAAATCCCATCTAGTAAGGATTTTGAATACCAGACAACGGTGTTACTTTTCAGTTCGAGGTTTTGCCAAATGCTGTACACAAGCCTCTCAAATTAAATATCATCAGTATCCAACGTCAGAAGGTTGATGGACGTGTGGTTAGCTTCGTGAATTGAGGAAGAGAAGACATTGTCAGAGAAGAACGATAATATAAAACTTAGGTCGGATCAAGTTCGGCATTATCTGCATTAAAGAACTTTGGGCTAGTGCTGTCTACGAACATAGTGCGAGAACGGTATATGCATTTACTTCGTTATAAGTCTAATATCAGTTGCAAGGAAGATAACTGATAAACGCTTGTATAGACTAGTCCTCATATAATAATTTCAATAATCTTTAGTGCAAGCTAAGTATTCAATTAATCTTAGCACACAGGGAAAAGTTCAACTCTGTGAATTAAGTACGTCATACAGGGGAAAGCCAAACTGAATTGAAGTGAGTGAAGGTTAAGGCGTACGCGTACTGAAAATGCATACAAAAGGAAAACCAAACGTCGTTATAGTGGAATTGGTATATCTTACGTTACGTATTTGGCATAGTTTAAATACTTGTTCGACGATATTAATATTGGACAATTCAAATCTATCATCTCAAGTATTACGGTGTTGTGGAAAAGTGTATTCTTCTTATCTTGTCTTGAAATAAAAACGATTGTCTGGATTCTAGTAAGATCCTTCCAGCAGAAGTGTTTTTTTACATAAATCTTATCCTAATAAATACTAGCAAATATCAATCTAGTTCACTCAATCTGCTTTGCTCTCGCAGTGTGCGCTCCTACCGGGACGCAGTAACCTTCAAGATTGTGAAACCACAGTCACAAACGATAATATACCGCTACATATGGGATTGTGAGACCTAGATCAATTAAAATACAAGGTCAACCCCACGATACGCGGTCATATATTTAGATTATGAGATTCAAGTACAGTAAAGATTCTATCCAACAGTATACCTCATAATCTACACGGTTACAGACGAAGCGAACTAGTTTATCCTAAAACTTTTAAGGACCTTCAAAAGTCATTTTAACATTCAGTTCCGAATCACTCGTGTCACCCATCGGGAATCGAATCCAGAACTCCTTCCTCAGAAGCCAGTGTTGCCAAAGGCATATCTCTGACCAAGATGAACCACTGGTGTCGTTCTACCAGATATCAATAACTCTAAAGGTCATTTTAACATTCAGTGCCGAATCAACTGTGCCTCCACTAAGAATACTAAACTCCCTGTTTAGAAGGCAGTGTTGCCAAAGGTATACCACTACCCAATGCAAACCAATGATGTTACCATACAACGGATAAAATAACTCATGTAAAGCCATATTAAAGCCAGTCTCAATCCATTTGTGTCTGTGGTAAAAATTCATACCTGAAACTCTATAGCTAGAAGGCCGTTCTGCCAAAGGCAGATCTCTCGGTAAGGCGACCGCTGTGACCTAACATTCAATGCAACTCATTCGTAAGGTCATTTTAACAGGTACACTTTATCACATATGATGCTAGAAGGAAGCAATCTCATAATCCCTTGGTTACATAACTTTTCCATTGATGGTTAAGATAAGTCCATTGGCTAAGATGAATCATCTTGCTGGCTTCCAGGGATAAAAGCATTCTTTAATGTCATATTAATGTAGGTTCCAGCCCATTTGTGTTCACGTTGGAAATCAAAACCTAAGCTCGTGAATACAAGACAGTAAGCGTTACCACTTTATCAGAGTTGTTGAAGGCAGGTCGCTTGCCATGGTGAGTTGATAGTTTGTTTCCATTATATTAGAACAATACAACAAAGTCGGTTTACTATAGGTTCTGGACCAGTTGTGCTTCCTAAGAAGAAGCCAACTGGTGATCTCTTGCTTACAAGCTAGTAAGCTTGGTATTTTGTCTATTAATATCGAAGCCAGATTCCTCCTGGCCAAGAGGGAATGGACACATTCTTGTGAAGCTAATTTAACATGGGTTCCGAAACACCTATTTCCTCATGAATCCAATCCCGGAGCTAGGCAAAAACGTTTGCAGACTACATTTGCCCGTTTTCTCCTTAATGTGTTCCAAGCAGTCTTTCCCGGCAAAACTTAACAACGGAAAAGGCTTAGTATATAAAAGTCGTCCTACTGCTTTTTGAAAAAAAAAATAATAATAAAAAAACAGCTAAATAACTCGTTCAAGCAAAATCTCACCTCTATTTGACTCTACGTACCTTCTTTCCGACGCTAAAAAATGAGTGCATATACTACATAAATACCATGCGTTCAGGTTGTACGCTTTAATCCATGTGATTTAAGCTGTTCCGATATACAATTATTGATCATTACATCGAACAAAGCATTTTAGTTATTCTTTACACAGGGTTTCTATCTGAAGGTCCCGGAGGCCAGGTGAATCGATTGTGGTTTACCATCGAATGTGTTATAATGAGGGTCCAAAACACTTCCCTATAGCAATCAAGACAACAAGCGTTCCTATAGAGTACATTTATGGCTTTTCTCCCTAAATATAATGAATAAATGTGTTTCCAAACAGTCTTCTCTCGTTAATACCTCCATACCATTAATGCAATAATATACAGGTATCTATACACACACATATATGTCAATAAAGCTATGTGTAATATACACATATATACACGCATTATCAAAGTACGCGGTTCTTTCGTTTTTTATTCTGTATCAAGGTGAAAAGAAAAACAAACGTTTGAGACTATTTCTCTCCGCGTTCTTTTGAAAATTATATTCAAATTCTTTGTTTTTGTTTTTTTCTTTTCCATAATACTTCCAAATAGGCATTAACTCCCTCCCTCCCGTTGCTTAACATCTGAGAAACACATTCGAAGTCACATTTTCAAGCTGTTTCTTTCCAACATTTTTCGAAGCGGTCTTTGTTTCAAACAGGAACTGGTTGACCTTGGCGACGAGATTCGGATGATGTTTTAATTTGCTTCTCGACTTTTCAAAACCTCTCTTTCTTTCTTTCTTTCTTCTCTCTCTCTCTCCCTTACTCCAGTTACTCAACATTCGAATGCGGACTTTAACCAGTCTAATTTATAGTGTGGTTTATATTTTCCACCTTTTCCGAAGCGCCCATTGTCTCGAACTGAAACTGGGTGACCTTGAGGTTGAAAGTCGAACAGTGTGGGGGACTCTCATCAGGACGAGTTTCGATTTCGAGCAGGTGGCTTCAAAGTTTGAATTTCCTGTGGGCAAAGGAATGAGGTGAAGTCGATTCTTCACAACCTGGATGACCTTGACATTAAAATTCGAGGAGTGGTAGGAGGACTCTCATCAGGTAGAGTTTCAACTTCGAGTAGGTGGGGGGTAGGGGTCCTCCAAAACTTTCACAGTTGCCTTTTAGACTCTCATTAGTGTGAAAGACGAGTTTTGAATTTCTTCGAATTCGTGTAGGTGGCTTCAAAGTTCGAATTTTCTTTGAAGTCCTTCCGAAAGAACTTGGGTGGTCTAATTTATGATTCCGAGTTCGAATTGTGACCTTGATTGACATTCCGCGGTTCGAATTTTGACATTGATTGATGTTATCTGGTTCGAATTTTGACATTGATTGGTGTTATCTGGTTTGAATTTTGACATTTATGGCTTTTTTAGATTTACGAGCGCTCAAAATTCCGCTTTCCTCTACTGTAGCAGGATTTCCTTCCGTTTCACTACGAGAATGCCGGTCTTATACTTAGACAATAGTCTTAGCAGCTATCATCTCACTTTTCCACATGAACTATGCTTACCGAGAAACGCTATCCCTTAAGCATTTGACAGCTTTCAGTCACACTATCCTGGCTGAGGTTTTCCAGAGTTTTCCTCAGTTTCCTCAGGCAAATGATGGGACGGGAATACATAAGTATACCCTGAGCAATACCTTCTTCATCCTTTACCTTATCCCGGCCTGAGCCAAAAATGACAAAAAGCCATAAATTAATGCAACTCAAAGTGAATAAATCCGCACTTCTATACTTACAGCAAAAATATAGTATTCATTGTTTAAGTATGTATATACTTAAAATATAGCAGATTATGAAGTATAGCAGATTATACTTCATTTTGCCATCAAGGTTTAAGAAGAAAAATCATTATTTTCAGTTTTTTTCTTTCATAGCTTAAGTTTACTTTTTTTTTTTCTGCAATTACGGCACATGTATGGAATTTTATTATACTACTTTAACAGTATCTCTTTTTCATTTGAGTTGCAAAATGTAATTAAAATTATAACTAATAATGACACATTTCATATGGAATAACTATTTCTTAAAGTGATTCAATGACATTTTAAATGATCCTATATTTTCAACATCGATTTTCCACAAGTTAGAATTTTGGAGATGTGCCCTTCTTGCACCCAAACCTCAAATTATTTAACTCTTAGTGCCACCCTGTTTAAATTCTTTTTTTTAAATTAAAACTGGTTCGTGGTGTTCAAATCTTGGAACGTTAACTTATTTCCCGACGTCATACAATGATGGAATTGTACTCAGCGACGTACGTCGGGTGACAATACAATATTCCATTGTTACTTTCATATATTTCTATATACTTATATATTTTAAGGGCATATTTTCATATTTTTTTAAATATGAACTTGTTTATCCTAAAATAAACACTAGCTTGCAACTAGTCTCGGTTTCAGTGGTTGCAAAACACTTTAGGATTTGGGTCACAAAACGTTTAGCTTGAGGAAATTTATACCTTTCTGAAACAATTCGTACTAAAAAGAAAAATATAATTTTGTTTATGCATGACTAAAAAGAAAAGCAGGGAGCGCTCTAGTATAGTCACTTTATAAATTCTTTAAATATCACGTCTCATGCTTTACTTTTAGTCATGCATAAACATTTTTTTTTTACTTTTTAGTACGAATTGTTTAGAAGTATGTCTTTACAAAGTTTATTTTTTTTCTTTCTAAGAACTTAAAGCTGAAATAAAACTGAATCACTGTAAGAATCAATGACAATTATAGAATCATTGTAACCGTTTGCTCTTTCGCAATACGAAATATCTTTTAATAGTCAGGGTGCCAAAGGGGTAAAGCTTGTTTTGAAGTATGAATAAAATGTTTTTACGGTTTGTGTTACATTGTGATGCGTGTTTCGAAATTCCGTTGGATGCCACCTTCCAGCACGTGAGCAATATCAGTAATCCAACATGGCGGCAAATATGGCCGCCATGGACGTCATTTTCAGACCTTTAAGTTATATACACGTGCGGCATATCAAATTATATGCTTTTGTGGTCCGGAAATATGAAACTGTAGTCTCTTTTTGTGTAAAGTCAACCGTAACGAAGTTAATAAGTGGTAGTGGTTTCTCATTCTATTTTATTTTATTTCTTCCATGTCCTTACGAGTGAGTGCCAAGGCTGACTCCACAAAACAGCAGTGTGTCTTGGAGTGTGGGAAAACAGATGTGGTAACAGCAGTTACAGCTAAAGGAATAGAACCCATAATAGCATCAAGTAAGCAACGAGGATATTGTATTATCCAAGAATTATAGTAATGCCTTTCTGCCAACCTCCGGTTGGAGATACATTGCCATAGAAGCTGAGTCTCAAGTTAAAACCCATATTCAGCGCGCTCTTAGAAGAGCGCAGTCCAAACAAAGGACACCATTCAACCACGTAAACCGCAGTTACGCTCAGATTCACAATCATTTGACTTTCAAGCTGCGTGCTTTTTTTTCTGGGGAAGTGTACAAAGACCGTGATCCGAAAAATCCTAACAGGTACCGGCATTACTATCTAGTACATGCGTTGGATGGGAAGCAGATAATACTAGACGCGTGTGAAAAAAGGAAAGAGAAGTGGGTTGAAGAGGTGGGTTTACATATTGTAGGTGCTATCAGTGATTTGCATGTCGCGGCCGCAAGCAAGCCTGATTTTATTGAGGAAGCATTGCACAATGTCGCTGATTTCAACTGAAAACGAGGAGGACTTCCTCTCGGAACATATCAGACCAGTGGCTGTTGCAATACGAAAAGAAACTCCTACAGAGGACATACCCAAGTACTATGTCAGGATGAGTGTGGAATCTGCAAAACGTGATTAGTGTGGAATCTGCAGACATTACTGCAGCTGCTGTCCGATCTGAATATACCAGAGTCGCAGCAGTTACAACAGGCAGCATAAATCAGCAGTCCCATTGCAGCTTGCATTTGCCAATGCAGTGCAAAGAAAAACTGTCATCGAAGAACTAAGCCACTTCAAAGTTATCAGTACTTATGATGAATACAAGCGTTTCAAAGCATCAGTAGCTAAAGCTCGCAGCGACAACTACAAGTTACGTGGCATAATCGAAGGACAGGGACTTCTTCAAGCAGTAGCTTATAACTTCGATGCTAGCATATGCTCAGAAAACGGCTTACAGCAAACTCATGCCATGGGAATGATTCTGACAAGGTTTTCAGGAGACAATGAAAATGGACCGAAAGAGGAAAACCAGGTTGTCATTTCCAGGATTCCCTAACAGGAAGTGAGCCATTCTCCAGAACCCGACATCACAATTGCAAGGTATAGCGGAATTAAGAAAGTGGTTATGAATATGAATCCTGTAACAAGTTCTTTACCCCACACTGAAACAGTTAGCTGTCAAGGTATGCCAACAGATATCATTGTTGAATTCTCGAAAGAAAGATGTAGAATTCTTGAAAACAACTGTCGACAGTGATAATGTACCGGAGTATCACGGCTTCAACACAAAACTGGCTCGGCAAGGAAGTCATGAATTAGTACGGGCCACGCAGGTCATGTATCTAGCCCTGATTGATTTGTCGCCAGCAGATCATGACACTGTTCTTACAACCATGTTAGAAATCAAGCGACTGAATATACAATATGGACAATCATTTGTCGTGCTGACCACTGATCAGGCTATACAAAGTAGTATTGGACATTAGTTGGAATTACCCATCATCATTTTCTGATTTCGTTCCTCGGCTTGGTGGTATGCACATACTCATGTCTTTCTTAGGGTGTGTGGGCCCGCTAATGAGTGGCAGTGAAATTGTAGAAGTCCTCGAGTCCGCATTTGCTGGGGTATTGCAAATGTTGCGTGGTAAGAAGTTCCCTCAAAATGTCCGAGCCCTGAGTCTGTTAGCAGAAGAAGTATTACGTCCCTTTCTGGAAGAGAATGATGTGACGAGTTGGGATTCCATGATGACGGCGTTAGAAGAAAAAAGTGCCACGAGTCGAACAACTCGGTTGTGGGTGTCCTCTCTCATTAAGCCAGTGTTCCTGATGTTAACCTTCATAAGAGCAGAAAGAGAAGCGGATTGGTAAAAACTTTGGTAAACTTTATTTTTATATGGGCCAGTTTTAGTAACTTTGGACTTCGGCCCGTCACGATTTGCCTTTAGCTGTTAAGTGTTAAAATCCACACCCATGCCCCTGCCGGGACTCGAACCCGGGACCGTTGAGTCGATAGCCTACCGCCGCAGACCGCTCGACCACCAGGCCGGCAGAAGCGGATTGGTGTCTTCATTTGTGATATGTAGAGCAAATGTTACCGTACTTTGCTGTTGCTGGTAATTGGAATTATTTGCGATGTTCCTGTGCGTATCTCATGTTAATGTAAAAGATGTCGCAGAAATGTATGGAGCGATTCTTGAAAGGGGAACATGTAATGAGACACACAAATGGTTTTTGGAACGGTATATGGTCAGACATGATGATCGAAACTACTCTTATGAGATATGGGCATGGGCATGGTGGGAGAGGGAACTCCTTGACTTTTGTGACACTGAACAGGTCAGCAGTGAAACGGTGGGCCCTAGGCATGCATGTCACGATTCAGCTGGACAGCGGCGTGCGTAAAATGGGGAAGCAGGGGGAAAACGAGGAAGAGCGGTTTCACAAGGAAGAAGGAAACAGCAGAATTCTCCGAGATGCTCGAGACCGCAGCAAATTAAGGAGACAGTTGGAGTTATGCATACAGCCCTTAAATCCAGCACAGCATCCCGATGAACTGGTAAACATTGTTTCAGGAAGAATAGCTTCCGAAAACGTTAATGTGGACAAAGCGTAAGACATAGGAGTTACGTCTGTGCGCACCTAAAAAGAAAGCCTCCCACAGGGGTTTTATGCTCCATTTCATAACACTGTAAGCAACATAGATGAAAAGAAAGGAGACGGTAGAGTGAAATCCACAGCATCAAAGGATTCATCTCTGTTGTATGGAAGAGTCCTCGCCTTCAAAGTAGTAGGGACATTGATATACGTGACGTGCTGAGATTTGAACTTTCTCCAGTGCCTTCCTCGATGTTTAAAGATGAGGGAGAATGAGAGAAGCTACTGATAAGTCAGTGCTGATGAATGCATTGGCGGGGACCCAATCAAGCAGAACTAGCAGTACGCCTTCCCTTATTATAATTGATGGCTGCGCTTTATTATGGGTAGTCCACTGGCCAGTGGGTGTGTGTGGGGGGGGGGGGGTGACAGTACGGGACTTCCTGACAAATTTCTTGCAGAAACTGCTTGTATATCTGGAGAATGCTGACGTACATTTAATATTTGATAGATACAGTGATTTAAGCATAAAGTGATCCACAAGAAGTGCTCGGGAAAAAGCTTTCAGGTTGTTCACGCTGAAAGAAGAAAAGCCACTACCTTCTCGAGATGTTCTTCTGTGTAACTTCAATAACTAAATGCAGTTAATTAACCTCTTGTATGAATACCTCAGCGAACATTTACAGACATGCACATTCAGGAAGACACTAGTAGTAACGGGTCCACATGTGACACCATTTCAGGTACACCGTGGAGATGTAACTGAAAGGAGTGACTTGAGACCAGACCACGAAGAAGTAGACGTTATTATGATTCAGCAGCTGATATGTGCACAAAGAAATTACATCTCCATATATGTGCTATGCGATGATACAGATGTGTTCGTTCTGTTGCTGTACTACTACCATGTGTTAAATCACGAATGGCATCTACATGGTATCGTTTAAAGTATCAAGAAGTACTGTAGATATCAGGGCGACTGTGTTAAAAAACGCTGACATAATTCCAAGTCTTCCAGCTGCCCTTGCTCTTTCTGGTTGTGACACAGTGGCGCCTTTGCACGGAATAGGAAATAAAACAGGTCTGAAACATCTTCGTGATGGAAAGGAGTTACTGACATTGGGTCATGTCGAGTCTAA